>JBBYHO010500477.1:53819-74315 GCA_038382025.1 Adansonia gregorii
ACCACTGAAGACTTGTTTTAAAACCAAAAACTTTTGAAATACTTCAAATTCACCATTGAAGACTTTGAAAACTTTTTTGAATGCTTTAAATTTCACCATTAAAGCTTTGAAAACTTTTTGAAATGCTTTGAAGGTTTGTTTTGAAAACAAAAACTTTTAAATGCATTGAATTTCATCCTTAAAAACTTAGAAAACTTTTGAATGCCTCAAAAATCACTATCAAAGCTTTTTATTTTTTGAATGAAAACTTTTGAATGCTTTGAATATCACCATCAAAGTTCTATCTTTGAATATCACCATCAAAGACTTGTTTTCAAACCAAAAACTTTAAAAATTTCACCATCAAAGACTTGGAAAATTTTTGAATGCTTCAAATATCACCATCGAAGCCTTGTCTTTGAATATATTGAAGACTTGTTTTGAAATCAAAAACTTTTAAAATGCCCTAACTTTCACTATTGAAGACTTTGAAAACTTTTGAATGCATTGAATATCATTATTGAGGCCTTGTTTTTTATTGAAAACTTTTGAATTATTTGAATATCACCATCGAAGCCTTTAAAAACTTTTTTAAATGCTTCGAATATCACCATTAATGCTTTAAAAACTCTTTTAAATTCTTTGAAAATCACCATCAATGCTTTGAAAACTCTTTTAAATGCTTCAAATATCAATGTTAAAGCTTTAAAACTCTTGTAATTGATCAATGGTTGATGCAGTTGCAATTTTAATAAGTATGGCAATGTAATGATCCAAAAAATAAAGACCTTGTTTAAAGAATGCCACTATCGAAATTACTATAAATGTTCATAAAACAATGCAAATACAAGCATTAATAAAGAGATAGATGCAGCTAAAATAATATAAAAGTTAGTGTCATCTATGGTATAGATGCATGTGAATCAATGTAAATGCGCAGGTATCTAATGGTGTAGATGCATGTGACACGATGCAAACATGAATATAAGTATCGAGGTAAATACACATGAAGGGATGCAAATGCAGATGATAAATGATACATGCGATTTGAATGATACGAAGACTAAAATACTATTGGGTTATCTTCAAAGTCTCATTTAATCATTCTTATCAATTTTAAATCAAGACATTCTTTGATCGTCTCATTACCTAAAAAGGATGTTGTCCTGATATTCTTGAATTCTCAATGTCAAATTTTATTTCACTTGTCCTTCCCATAGGCTAGGTCTTATTTTAATTTGGTACCCTTCAATTTAAAAAACCCTTGTTTCATTTTATATTATTTTTTCAAGTTTCTTAAGATAATTTTTTAAATATATTTTGTCTGAAACTTCTAAGTTAAAAACATGTGATATTCAAGTCTCTCGAAGGCTAACAATCTTTTATTAAAAATTTCCTAATTCATAATCTGGGTTTTCCTTAAAAACCTTTAGTTGACCCAAAAAATTTAAGTTGGATAAGATACATGCTCTATTTTCCTAGGCACAAATGGACTAGGTTGTATGAAGTATGAATTTTTTTTAAAATACAACTAGTATGATGTTCATTAATTCTCCCAACCATTAGCTCTTTAATTGGTACCAAAATTAGTCATAAAGGTTTTAGGATCAAAAGGTCAAGTTGGAAAGGAAATGGATTTCATTTTCGAGGTCAGTCTTTACAATTGAGAATTAACAACCTACAGTACTTAGGATTTTTGGGTGTCCCTAAATTTCTTCAAAATTTGAAGAATTCCAACAAGTGATACTAGTGGTTCTCCTATTTCACTCTTTACCTAGGGAATCACGATTTAAGAACTTTAAAAGTTACTTCTCTGAAGTATTGGGCCTTTAAAATTATCACGGTTTTAGTCATAAGGAAATAAGTACAAAGGTACAAATCATTTGCACATCGATCATTAGTGTCCTAGAGATTAGAAAACATCATCATGTTTTCTAATCTTATTAAAACATTTAACATGCTTGTTTCATAAAATGATATCACTTTAGAGACAACTATTTTTCAAAATAAAAGTTGGTTTTTTGCTATGGATGAGCTGACAACAGTATTAGGTTGATTCTTTTAATTTCTTGAATTTATATTGTCAAACTATTTTCCTCTAACATTCATTATTTCTATCGATTTGAAAAAAAAAAGTGCTTGTATTTCCTCTCGCTTTTCATCAATCTTTCTTATGTTTCAAAATGTTGTAACTCCATCCTTTGGAATCGTGCTGAAAACTTATCTCCCATGATTAACGACATTTGATTGTCTTGACACTTTTGATTTGAAAGAAAATTCTTTTAGAGACATTTTATATCTAAGAACATCTTCATTCTACCCTGCAAGGATGAAATTAATGTAATATGAAGGAAAGGTTTTTAACAAGTGATGCAAATAGATAAATACAAAACGCTCATAGTAAAAAAACTACACCAAAAATAAAAATAAAAATAAGGCATTTTTGGCATCTTAAGGAAAAAGATCAATCTTATTATAGGTAGCACAATGCTTGTTCATTATTACACTGTGTATATAAAGGGAGAAAAATTTAGCATGGGAAATTAAGAATTTATGTGAAACAAATTCTACCCTAAGCAGACCCTTTTGGGTGTTACAATGTTATTGTGGTAAATAAAAGGCCTTGTCATTAACAATAATGTACAAACATCATTGCATGACTTACATGTCTAGACCATGTAGTAAAGGCCATACAATGGCTTGCAAGACAAGTGGTGATGTTCGTTCATCATCACTTGATATCTGAATTAAAACAATAATGGCACATTCTGAGTGAAACAAAAATTTTATCACAAATGATCATGTTTGAATATCATCACCTCATTTACATGCTTAGAAATAAAATAAAAAGAAAAAGAAAAAGAAAGAAGTGTCCTCCTTTATGCACCTACTTTGGTAACCTTTAGAATCAAGCATGATTCTTGCTAGTTTAGACCCTTACAATTCATTCCAGGAATTCGGTTGGACATCCAAATAGGTTCTTGAATTTCTCCCTACTCTAAAAAGAACTGATGAGGTACTGTAATATTTACCTATCATAGGTTTATGTTGGAAAGGGTTTAATTCGAGTGCGAGTATTTTCCATGCCTGTAATGAGGCTAACACGTCAAGCAGGCATAAGAATTTACACCTAGTTGGTTTTTTGCTAGCCCATACAGAGGCTAACACTTTAAAAGGAAAAGCTACTTCACCTTATCCTAAAATACTGGATAACCTATGCCTTCTCCATATGCTTGGAGGAGAATCAAATGTTATGCATGTGAATGCTGAGGAACGAACAAACCTTTTATGACTTGACTATTTCAAAAATAATAAAACCTTTAATTTAAATGCCTCATAAAAATAATGTTGCAAAGAAAACGAAAGGGTTAGTGAAAAATATAAACAATATATACTAGAATTTCCATATAAATAAAAAATATAATATTTGGTTTTGAAAATATTGGGAATTATAGTCAAATACTGGTTGAAACCAAATTAATCAAAATTTAGTTACACTTGATTAATTTTAGGCCTAGCTCTCTAACTATCCTTAGTGAAGTTGCCAAGCTATCACAATGTGGCTAACTTGACCAGATGACTTGAAAAGTGGGTGCACCCCTCGCTCTTATATATATATATATCTATATGACATTATTTCTTTATTTTTAGGGCCTTATCATTATTGTTTTTTTCTTATTTTTAAAGATCGAGTCGTCAAAATGAACCGTTCACTAGACTTCACCCTAAATAGGCTTTATGAAATGACCAGTTATTTTGGAGTCACCACTAATTTATCTTGGCTAAGTGAGATTGGTCACCTATCAGAGTTCATTTTTTGATGACTATGAAACCCTTAAAAAAAACTTTTAAGTCCAAGATGATACTAGAGTATGAAAGGGTTTAAGAGTTAGTTGCAATCATAAGTAAAGATCGATCCCTCTCATAATGCCAAATAATGGTACCTTGTTAATAACATGTTAACTTAAAAGTTGAATTTTGCCCGACTTTAATATTTGGTATTTAATTATAATTCTCATATTTTAAAATTTTCTAAATCTTTAATTTATTATCTCGTAAAAGAAAATTATGTTTTTATTATTTTTGAAAATCAAAATATCTTACATTTCCCACTAGAGGATCGGAGGAACACGAAAGGTTTTATCAATATCTTTAGCACCACACCAGAGAGCTAGAGAAATACGAAAGTTTTTAAAGATCATAATACCTTTCTTGCTCCACCAAAAGGCTAAAGGAATAAAAAAGGCTTTATTTTCATAAGATTTGAAAAAAAATCTTGATTTTCATTTTGAAAAGGATATCTCATTATTAAAATAATCCATGGAATCTTTCTTATATTCTAGGAGGCATTCCACATATAAATTTAATTCGAAGACATTGCCTTAATTTTCAAAAATTCCAATTTCATGAAAATAATAAAATTTGTCTTAAGACCTCTAAGGTATGATTTCGATGTAAAAGTATTATGGTGACCTGAATGACGGAATTCTAAATTATACTGCTAAAATATCCCTAAGGTGTACCTTCGATGCGAAAGTACCCTACAACCTTAAAAGACTTGATAGTTTCCTAACGAATGACCTATTCCACCACGCACCTTTGATATATAAGCATATTGGTGATTACATAGGATGTAGTTTAAACATAAATTACCAAAATACTCTTTAGGTGTACCTTTGACCTATAAGTATTTAGTAAGCCTAAAGGACTCAATACCATTGTAAAATGATGAGCCTATTCTTATTATGCACCTTCGACCTAGAAGCACCCTAGTTATCATAAAAAACCAAATTTTAGGGTATATCTTTGACATATAAGTATCCTGATACCCTAAAAGACTTAAAAATGATATAAAATGACAAATTTACCCTAAATAAGTAGCTTGGATAGCAAATATGACCTAAACTGCAAAAGTTACTAATAGGTCCCTAAATTTCTCAAAGTTACATTTTAGTCCCAAAATAACTAAAAATGCTAGAAATATTCTTAAATGACTAAGATTTCTTGAATAGGTAATTTGATATAAGAAATGACTATTTTAACCCTAAGATGAAAGGCTTTACTAAATGGTTCCTAAACTTTTCTAACTTTATAAAATAATCCTTACATGATGTAAAATACAAAATCAAACATTAAACATATCAAAATCAACATGCTAAACATACTAAAAATCACAAGGACATTCCACCAAGTACCTTTGACATTGGAATTATTTTTCAATTTTTTATAATTTAGTTCTTAAATTTTTTAAAATTACAAAATGGCCTTAAAAGGATAAAAAATGTTTGTTATGCACTTATACATGTTAAAAATGCATGAAATACACTATACAAGTCCATGAAGCTCTTGGCCAAGCTTGTATAGCCTAGAAACAAATTTTTCCATTTGCATAAATTAATCCCTAAGATTTTCATATTTACAAAATAGCCTGAAAAACAAAACATCGCAAAATCTTCCAAGTTGGTTCAGCCAAGAATGGAAATACCTTCCAATGCCTTCAAAAATTTAGGAAAATTATTTTTAAGCCTTCATAAGTTTCAAATATTACAAAATAATCCAAAATACCATGAAATCAAGCATAAAAAATTTTTTCAAAGGCCTTAATCATTTTTTACTAGCATGTATTTTAGTAAAAAATTTTCCATCACATATTTTCATTAATATCAATATAAATACATATTAATTTTTCTAAGTTTAAACAGAGATATAAATCACATATTTTCATCAATATAATAGCTAATGAACATATCAACATAAATCAACATGAAAATATTAGGAAAAATAACTTAAAAATATATATACTTAAAAATAACAATATTTTTGTTAACAAAATCAAATTATCTTGACAAAAATCAACTTATTTCTAATAAAAATCAAGTATAGCAATAAAATCAAGAAACTTTGATCAGGGCTTTCATACCTGTCCTTTCAACATGGATCGAAATCTGTGAGCTTAATTAATCACAAAGCTGACTAAAAAGAAGAAATAAGCATAAAATGAACAAAAATTAAAATTTTATAATAGAAATTACCTTAGAAAGCTAAAAAAACTAAGAAATTCTGATTTTTTTTAGTGTTTTTGTGTTATGGAATGCTAAACTTCCTAAATGAACACCCTCCCCCTTATTTAAAAAGAGGAGAATCGAGCAAAGAGGGCTAAAATCCCCTTGGCCAAATGCTTTTTGAAATTTTTATTTTTTATTACTTTTTTTTAGCTTTTTAGATAACCTTTAATAAATGCTTTTGTCATTTTGCAGATAAGCTTTAATAAATGCTTTTGTCATTTTGCATGTTTCTTCATGCATGGTATCAAGATCTAGAAGATAGAGATAAGATAAAATGAAAAAAAAATCTAATTTGGGTAAAAAAAATTATACGGGACTAAATTGTAACAAATTAAAAATTAGATATTCAAGAAAAAAAATTTTCACAGAATAAATTTAATCAGAATAGGATTTTTGCACTTGTAAAAAACAAAAATAGGCTTAAAGGGCCTGTTGGCAAATTAATGGACTTATTTGGCCTATTAAGAAAGCTATCGAGTTTTAACGCCAATGGAATGGAAAAATAAATTTTCGCCCATAAAAAATAAAATTAATAAAGTTTTCGTACAAAAATTCAAAAATGAATTTTTGTGAAATTTATGTGCAAGAAAAAGGCAATTAAAAATTCTAAACTCATAAAAATTTACGAGAAAAAACTTTACAAAAAAAAGTTGATATCTAAAAAAAATGAATTGGAATTTCAAAAAGGTATATTCGAGCTATTTTCTTAAAATATGTGAAAATATTTAAAATTTTGAACTCTAAAAAATTTTATAGAAAATTTTTATAGATATGGAAAAGTTTGTATCTTAGAATCGAGAAAATTCCAAAAATACATTTAAACTTATAAAATTGAACTAAATTTAATTTATTACTGAAAATATTAATTTATAAAAATAAAAAAGATGAAAACTTGAAATCTGGAACAAATTTTATCAAAAAAATTTCACAAGCTTAATAATTACAGTATTGTGAAAATTCAAATTTATCGATGAAATTTGACAACTCGACATCTAATGGTATAAAATGTCAATACAATTTTTTTGTTAAATATTTCTTATTTTTTGGGGTGAGCACTAGTATAATACCACATGAATGCTGCTAAAAATATATAATAGTCAACTCTTAAAATTTCAGGAAAAAATCTTTAAAATCCCTTAAAATAAGAAATTTGACCTTAACATCATATGTAGAATAAAGTTCAAAAATTAAAAAAAATAAATTTAAGAGCTAATTTTTTACCTTGATATTTATCTTTTTTATCCGAGATTTAGTCTCTATACCTCGAAATGGTAATTTTTCTGCAGTCATTTAGATACAATCAAGTAGGTTTTGAAAACACCCAGTCCGCTTAGAGGAGTCTATCCCTATCAAGCGAACACCAAATTCTTGGTCTCAGATATTTTAGGTTTGTCAAGGAAAAGGCTAGACAAAATCAAGTGTCTACATTGATTCATGCTTTCTATGCTTGACTGATGTTTTGGTCAAGCCTATTCATGTTCATTAAGTCTCGGATAGCTTGAATCTTGATGTTATGATATGTTGATTTAATCTTGAATATGATTTACTTGATTTCATGTCATTCTACACATGATTACATGATATATTTGTTGAAATTTAACTTGAAATCATGTTTGAAGAGCGTAATGTAGGTTCATACAAGATGATTCCTTTAGATCTAGGTTCAGTCAACTTAGTTTCATAGGCATTTGATCATTTAAGTTTAAATGAGCTAGAATTTGATGATACTGAGCTAAAATCTTAAAGTTTAAATGATGAAATCATGATTTTCTAACTTAATATTTTGGTTGAACATGATAAAATGAGAGAACTTGGTTTAGCTAGCTTAGGTTGGTTTAATCTTGAGCTTAATTACTTTAATCTTGTATGATCTTGCTAAATAAGCTAGTTTGAGTTGATTTGAATTAAAATCTAAGTTGATAAAACTTGAATCTAATGTTAAATAATGAAATCATAAGTTCTAAAACTTATAGAACCATTCGAACAGCCTAAGAAATTCTTTGCTAGGTTCGGCCATGGTGATTTCTTGGTGTGATTGAGTGGGCTTTGCATAATTAATGCTTAAGTGATGAAACTTAGATGAATTAAATTGAGATGAAGTCAAGCAAGCTTAAATTTATGCTTAATTAAATGAATTTATAAGCATATTCAATTGATAAGCTTAAATGTTTGAAAGCATGTTTTGATTGTTAATCATGTTGGTTGAATTGAATCCAAGCTTGGTTGAATTAAATTGTTAATCATGTTTTGATTGACACCATGCTTGATTGATAATTAACAAGATTTTTAAATGTAATTTTTCAGTGGAGGTATGAAATGTAATTTTAAAAGTTCAAAGACCTATTAGCAATTTTTGCATTAGGTCCTTATTGATGTCCAATTTACCCATGAATGGTATAATTATAATTTCATATCACTATTGAATCCTTTAGGTTACAAGATACCTTTATGTTGATGGTACACTTTAA
Source organism: Adansonia gregorii (assembly GCA_038382025.1). Lineage (NCBI taxonomy): Eukaryota > Viridiplantae > Streptophyta > Magnoliopsida > Malvales > Malvaceae > Adansonia > Adansonia gregorii. The sequence continues at coordinate 62,332 of JBBYHO010500477.1, forward strand.
GGGCATTTCAATAATTTTTTAAAATTATTCCTATGTGATCACTGAGATACTTGTAGGTCAAAGGTGTACAGTAAGAATAGGTTTCTTTGTTTATGAACATATAAGTCCCTTAGGATTACACGGATACTTTTACATTGAAGTTAGTCCCTAAAAGTATTTTAATAATTTTTTTTAGGATCAAGTCTTATGTGATCGCCTAGATACTTATATGTCGAAGGTGTACAGTAGGAACGGATTCATTCATTTATGATATCATCGAGTCCTTTAGGGGTACTAGGATATTTTCATGCCGAATGTATACCCCAATGTTATTTTGGTAATATTGTTTACAACCAAGTCCTTTAGAGTTATCAAGATACTTTTATGTCAAAAGTACCATAAAAGACATTTTAGTGTTATCGACCATGTTCAAGTTCTTATGACTAGTTCTGTACATGTAGTTAAAATCGAGTCTTAGGACAAATTTTCTTATTTATAATAAAATTAGAAATTTTAAAAATTAAGGTAATGCCTCTGATGTTAAAATAATATGTGAAATTTCTCCTAACATACGAGAGAAGTTCTATGAATTATTTTGATAACAAGATATCTTTTAAAAAATAAAAATCGAGGTTTTTTTTTAATTTCAAAAAAATAAAAACTTTTGTATTACTTTAGCTCTCTAGCAGTGTACAAAAGATATTTGGATTTCTTAAAACCTTTTGTATTCTAGTGGCTTTCCAGTAGGGTATGACAGAGAATGATAAAAAACTTTCATGTTCTTTGGGTTCTTTGAAAGGGTGCAAAAGATATGATTTTCAAAAATATTGAAAAATCAATTTTCTCATACAGAAAAATAAAATGTACTATATGAAAATTTTGACATGTGGAAATTATACTTAAATATCAAATGTTGAAATAAAATAAAAACCAAATTTAAGTTAACATAAGATTAATAGCTACTGATTTTCGAACGCTATGAGAAGGTTGATTCTTACTCGTAATTGTAACCAACTCCCAAACCCTTTCAAGTGATCTCTAGTATGAGCACAAACCTTGAAGTCTATTTTTTAGGGTTTTATAACCCTAGAAATATAAACTCTGATAGATGACCAATCTCATATAGCTAAAATAGATTGGTGGCAACTTAAAAAAAATATATAGCCATTTTTTAATGACTCTTTAGGGTTAACTTGAGTGAGTAATCCATCTCGACTACTCGGTACCCTAAAATAAAAAATAATAAAAATAATATTACCTTTAAAAAAATAAAAGAATGAAGGGTACACCAGCCTTTTAAGTAAGCTAGTGAGGATTCGTATTCGCGCCATGTTACGACATCGAAGTACTCAGAATACCTAAAACACTATGAATAACCCTAGACCCACTAGAACAACTTACAATGGATAATAATTCAACCCAATCTTGATATCCTATCATAACATAAACCCACGATTGCTTTAGGAGCAATTGATAGCACCAATCTATGTCACATCTTTACAACCATTTTACCTGAAATTGTCCAATACCAATGTCACATGTGAGTATCATAGGGTTGCATAATCATTAAAGAATTGTTTGATGTTCAAGAGAAGGGCTCAAGGCCTTATTGATGCTGGTAAGTTAAAATTTGAAACTAGACCGAGTACTAAGATTGCTCAAAATTAGCAAGCCTAAGATAAATATGGTGATGGTGGAAAAAGCATAAAGGGTTAAAATAAGGGTAAATACGGTGGAGACTCCTTTTAGGGTGGTTTGGGAAGCTTTGGTGAAGCTAAAATGGTACCAAGAAAGCTGATCTTAGTATGCAGTTCAGGAAAGTATTACTATTTCCATGGTACGAACGAACATCAGCTACAAGAATATGTTGACTTTAAAAATCGTTGTTCAAAGTCTGATGGACAATAAAGAGATAGAATTCTATAAAGAATTGCATGAGCTGATATTTGAATCAGTAAACATAGTTGGTAAAGGGTTTACGATGGTTTTGCATGGAATTGGTTGACTAATGGTTTTTTACTATGAGGAGCTTATTGTCAGTGCCACAACTATGCTACCTGCTCCATAAGTAGTCATTGGGCTCGCTATACTATTTCCATAGAAGAATGATGGAGTAGTTTAGTGGAAATAAGAGTTAGGTACCATGATCGCTAGAGAATTAAGTTTTTCACTTGATGTCATAATAGAAGTGAGTCATATAACTAAGAGTAGAAGGTGTTATTCTTTGCCTATTATTGAAAAAGGAAATTTTATGGTTATTGAAGAAAATAGTTTTAAATTGGAAGTGGTAATGGAGTCTATTTTTGAAGAAATGAAAGAGCCAGTGAGTGAATTTAAAGTTTAAAAGTTCTTGAAGTTTATAAAGTATAATGAATATAGCAATATGGACCAATTGATTAAGCAACCTACTAAGATGTTAATAAGCTCAAAACCGCACCAAAAAACTTTGCTGAAGGCCTTAAATTAGGCATATGTCGTGCATGACATTTCTATGGATAAAATGGGTTGGTTAGTAGATAACATATTAGTTGATAACTTCATATCATTCAGTAATGATGAAATCCTTTTAGGGGAATGAGTAGTGTGAAGGCTCTACACATTATTGTAAATTATAAAGGATATACTTTGTTAAGAGTGCTGATTGATAATGGCTTTGCATTAATTATGTTACCATTACTCTACAAGTGATGCTAATTGATGCCTTACATATTAAAATCAGTCACATTGTTATCCTTGCCTTTGATGGGACCTAACAATAAATGGTTGACATGATTATGGCTTTGAGAATTGGCTTATGTTCTTTTAAAGTAAATTTTATGTGATGGACAATGTACCATCATACAACTGTCAATTAGGCAAGCCCTGGATTCATTCTGTAGACGTAGTTCCCTTCTTATTGGACAAAAAGTCAAACTTTATTATGGATGATAAGGTAATTGTCATTAGAAGAGAAAAAGCCATTATAGCTGTTATGTCTACTCATGCACCTTCTTTGATTATGATAAGAAGTTCTTGATCCTTATTTTCGGTCTTTTACGTTTATGAATGCCACATATGTAGGGAAAGGGCTATCGATTTTTCAATCTTATTTTTTCAAAGTAGTAGGATGGGATTAAAGATGATTGTCAGAAAAGGTTGCTAAACTGGCGAAGGATTAAGAAAGCATCAGCAAAGAATGACCAAAGCCTTAAGAATGGCCAATCAGATCAAAAAGAATGGGTTAAGTTATAAATTGAATGCTGATAAAAAAGAGGGTTAGCCAAGAGGGCTAGAGAAAAAATGTTGGCAACGAAGATGGGCTTCTAGTTAAAATGGATGGAAAAACTTATGTTTCTTTTTGGGATTTTTTTTATTCTTAGGTTATTTAGACTCAAACAAAGGAAGCCGCATGGAAAAGTCTTAGTTTTGTTAAGAGAGGCCATTGAGAGCCTCAATATCTCTATTGATGGTACAGTAAAAGGTCTTGGAGCTAGGTATTCTCTTTGATTATGATTACCAGATCTGAAATGACAAAAAGATCTCTATAGATTATAAGCCTTTTCTTTGATGAATATTAAGACTTTGCCCTAAATGTTTAAGCCTAACAACATTTAAGGGTTTTCTGTATTAGGCTCAGCTTATTAGTCATTTTTAAATAAACGACAAGCATGACATTTTATATCCATGTGTTTTTATTTGCTTATGAATGCTTTACTTCTTGATTGATTTTTTTTCTTAAACAAACTAACATTATTGATACCATAATATATTTTGGATTTGCAATGTCATGATATAAATATGCACCCAAAGCTTCCATGCTTAAACTTTTATCAAGTATCTTGATATAAGAGATACAGAGAAAAGGTTGACTCTCTAAGGATCAATTTTTATAAACGTTTCATTAGGATAAAATATATTCCAATGAAAACTTTAAAGACTATGACTTACCCTCAGATTTCACAAGATTGATCAAATAGAAGAAACATAAATCATACCTTATAAGGAACTCTAGAGGTAGTGAATTTGGGGACTAATGAGTGTAAAATAAAAGACAAAATTGGGACTACGACTTCATCCACTCAAGAAAAATTGATTACCCTTTTAAAGAAGTTTAAAGATGTATTTTCCTGGTCATACCAGGATATGCCAAGTTTGGATACAAATATAGTAGTGTATAAGCTTTCATGGAAACCAGGAAGTAAACTGATGAAACAAAAGGTGAAAAGAATTAAAACATTAACTTTAGGGTGAAAAAAAAAAGAAAATTATAGAAAAATGAAAATAAAATGCAATATCATGTGATTATGATGCATAGGATAGTCTGAAAACTTTGTTAAAAGATTATTTTTCAATTTGTATAGTAATGCCTGAGATGGTAGAGGACCTTCTTTCACTATCCTTTCTTAATTGTGAAAATTATTTCCCTCACTTACCCCTTTTGAGCCAATAAATTACTTTTTTTGTGAACCCTAATCAAGGATTACCTTCCACACTAGGGGGCACAGGAAGAGAAAATCTCTCTTGAAATATAAGGATAGATATCCCATTCTATCATTCAAAAAGCCCAACAAATCGAGGTAGCATCAAGTTGGACCTAGTTTTCAAAATCTAAGATTCCCTAAATAAAAAAATTAAAAGAAAAATAAAGAAGAAAAAAACATAATAAGGAAAAAAGAAAAAATGAAAGTAAAAAGGCAAAAGCAAAAGTTCAAAAAGAGCAAAAAAAAAAGAAAAAATGGAAAAGGGAAATAGATGAAAAAATAAATAGAAAGTGAAGTCTAAAAATGGTAGAATGGAGGAAAGCCTTCATAGAAAGAAATGATCCTTGATCTTTTCATCCTTAAACACTTGATTTAGGCCTAAATATCCCTTTCTTTCTAAACTCAAACCATGGCCTATATTACGTACCTAGAAAAGTCTATTTCGATCAGGTATGGCTATTTGGGGTTATAAGTCTATTCTTTAGGAAATTTTCTTTTAAATAGATTTTAAGTATTCCTAAGAATATGAAAAAAAAAAGGGGAAGAATTAACCTTAAAAATCTTAAAATGATCTAGGCAAGTAGATTCCAAATAGGGAGTGGCCTTGTGTTATGAAGAGAGCATTTTTTAGAAGAATACTAATATTGATCGAGATAGATAGAAAAGAGTTACCTGATTCGGTTAATTCAAATAGGGTGAAAAAGTATTATGTTTAAATAGATGGAGTAAAGGCAATTGCAAACATTATTAGATTTGTTCATGAGGCAAATACCAAAGGTTATTGGATTTGCAAGATTCCACACTAATTGCCAAAGTGTTGGCTTTATATGGCTATGAAAAATTGTTCACCCTTGTTTAGGATGATGTCTAAACCAAAAAAAGATGTAGCCTAGTCTAAATGAGTTTTCAAAGAAAAGGTTACATCTAAATGAGCTGATTTATTAGATTTCAAGTTGAACTAGTTTCATTCTTTAAAAATATGGGATCCTATTGCTTAAAAATCTACCTGTTGAATTTCTTTCTTTGTTAAATATTCACTAAATCATTTTTTGAATTGTTAACACTTTCTCAAATAATTTATTGATGAGTATTTTCAATTGTTGAAAGAAATTCATAATGAACTCTTTTTTCTTGGCTTGTCCTTTTGCGTGTCATTACCTAGCAATGTGTTTAAAGATGATTAATAAATTGATGAGGAATAAACATAGGATGCCTTGATTTTTTGATAAGAAAGACAAATATTCTCTCAAAAAATTATGTTTGTTTTAGATTTTGGGTGATCTAAGGTTCAGGATGCCCCATGATGGAATCGTACTAGGTTGGGGCTCCATGGGCATGGATGATGAGGTCATTAGAGCCAGGGGTGTAGGAGGTGCATCATGCTCCATATCATCATCATCATCATGGTCATCGAGAGTGGGAGCTTTCGGTTGCTCAAACGGTGGATGTGGTTGTCGACAAGCCTTGGGAACAAAGTCGGCACCCTGAAATTCATACTTGGCGAGCCCTATGGATTTGCGACCTATATAACAGTAAGTAGATACCATAATCTCAGGGTCGTAAGAAAGATCAAGACCTTGAGTGTCAAACTAGTAGATTAATGCCATGCCATAAAAGAGGCTATGACAACCATGAACACAAAGATTAAGGTCTGTAAAGATAAAATGGCCTAGGTTTGAAAGGTTTTTGGTTTGAATCATATGAAGCCACCAATAATCATAATCGCTAATCAAGGTGTGTTTGGTGCCATATGAATAGAGCATATAGGAATTATAAGATGAAGTAATCAATCGGAGGAAGAAGGGTGGCTTTGTTGTTTGAGGTGTGCAAGGCTGCAGGAGCTAGACCTTCATTAATTACACCTTTATTCAAGAAACCGAAGGCAGTCATAAGAGAAGCTGTGTTGACTATGAGATCTTATCCCAACAGATAAGATCAAATAGTAATAACATGATCATGATCATCAATGATAAGTGAGGCATTACTAAAGAATTCACAAACAAGATTCTCGCGAACCAAAACATTGAGATAAAGAAATTTGGCCCATGCAAAGTTATTAAAAATTTGAAGGTAAAGATAAGTAATGGACTAGATGAAGGGGAAATTGATAACTTGACATTGTTGGATAAGCATATGGGCATAGATGGTAGTGAACCGCTCATTAGCCCATGTATCGCAGAAGCATAGGTCGAAGAATGATTGTGTTTGGGTCGAAGATGGTTGACAAGTGATAGAAGTGGAAGCACAAGTTATAAGTCCTTGACGGCGAACGGTTTATTTAGTTTTTTGAGGCATGGTAGTGTTTTAAGGTCATTAACGAAATTTGTCAACCAAGTGCAATAGAACAGGATGTTGGTTTAGACAAATAAAGGAGAAGACTAATGTTGGTAAAGTGTTTGAGGTGATTTAGAGGGTATCGGATGAAGTGGAAGTGGGTTCCGATGAGGTTTGTCGAGGGTGATGAAGGTTGCTAAAGGTAGCAGGTTTGGTTGATGAGGCCAGGTAAGGTGGTACGGAAGAGCTGGTTGAGGAAAATAGTCAAGCATGTGGTGGGCAGTAAGTTTTGGTGGCAATATGGCATAGTTTATTGAATAAATTCTTAACCAATCATAGTAACCAAGTTGGGAAAGACTTGAGAATGAAAAATCACTTGAAAATTTTGAAGAAATTTGGACAATTCTAAGGAATTTAAAAGAGGAATGGTTAGGGTTTGAGTGAGAAGAGTTTTTAAATTTTTAGGGTTTTGGGCGGTAATGGATTGAATTTCACAAGGAAATGGTGAATTATAATGAAGTCTACATGTTTTGGGTCAAGGATTGTCAGAAAAATGAAAGTTAGAAGAAGTGTGATGATTTGAGGGTGAATGAGTAAGAGGAAGCAAAATGAAATAATGAAAAGTGCTCGATCAAAATGGACTCTGCACACAAGGATTGCCTAAATCAATAGTGAGTATCAATATAGAGGAGACTGTATCAGTACTTAAAGTTCATATTGATACAAAGAATAATTTTGGGTTTTTGTATCGATACAAAGACTAGGTCTCGAGACATAGAACAAGTTGGGGTTGTATCGATACAAGATGAAGAGTATCGATACATGAAGTCAGGTATCAATACAATGAGCAATTTTGGGTTTTGTATTGATGCCTTGAAACAGATCTCGACACTAGGAAAAAGTTTTTACTGGTATCAATAAGTATGGCCTAGTGTTGGGTCATGTCCATTAAGATGGTATCAATTTAAGTATATTTTTGACCCAATTGCTTTTTGAAAAGCACTTGAAAATGCAACTTTGAACAAAACTTTTGACATCAAAATCATGTTGCATGACTAATTCAAAATTTAACCAATAAACTAAATCATCCAAGAATCAAAAGCTATACAAGTACATGTCATTAAATAAGTAGGTATGTAAGGCCAACTTTTCAAACCAAGCATGATGTAAACAATATTGAGGGAAAGTATCAGAATTTTATCAACTTATAAATTTAGGGTGCATTCGTTAAGCCAATTTCTCTCCTAATTATGCAAAATATATCCTTGTCAAGTGGCTTAGTGAAAATATCAACTAGTCAATGCAAGGTACCAATGAATTCAAGCATGATATCAATTTTTTGCACATGATCTCCAATGAAGTGATGTCTAATCTCTATGTGCTTTGTTCTAGAGTGTTGAATTAGATTTTTGGTGAGACAAATGGTACTAATATTGTCACATTTAATTGGAAGATGATCTATGGTAATGCCAAAATCCTTTATTTGTTGTTTTATCCATAAAATTTGGGCACAATAATTTTCACAGATATGTACTCCACTTCAGTTGTGGATAAAGCAACACTATTTTGTTTCTTGGAGAACCATGATATGAGCATATTTCCAAGAAATTGACAAGTACCAGAAGTGCTTTTCCTATCAATTTTACATCCACTAAAATTTGTATCAGAATAAGCATGTAAGGCAAGAGATGATTTTTTGGATACCATAAGCCTAGATTAGGAGTGTCTCTAAGATATCTAAAAATTCTTTTGATGGCAACTAGATGTGACTCCCTAGGTGATGATTGATATTTAGCACATAGGCATACACTAAACATTACGTCAGGTCTACTTACGGTAAGATATAGCAATGAACTTATCATAGACCTATAAAGTTTAAAGTCAGCACATTTACCTCTTTCATCTTTCTCAAGCTTCATTGAAGTATTTATAGGTGTGGAACAAAGCTTTGCTTCATCCATTTTGAACCACCTGGTTAATTCATTGGTATACTTTGCTTGATTGATAAAGATACCATTTTTTGTTTGCTTAACCTATAGTCCCAAAAAGAATGTTAATTCTCCCATCATGCTCATCTTGAACTCACTTTGCATTAACTTAGAAAATTCTTGACAAAGAGATTCATCAGTAGCACCAAAGATAATTTTATCAACATAAACTTGATTCACTAAAATGTCCTTCTTTTTTACTTTTATAAAATAGTTTTGTCAACATTGGTTCTATTAAAACCTTTTTTAATTAAAAATTTTGAAAGCCTTTTATACCATGCCCTCGGTGCTTGCTTTAGACTATACAAGGCTTTTGAAAGTTTAAAGACATGATCGGGATAATAAGGATTTTTAAAATTGGGAGGTTGCCCAACATAAACTTTCTCATTAATAAAACCATTTAAAAAGGCACTTTTGACATCCATTTGATACAACTTGAAATTGTTAAAACATGCAAAGGCTAATAGTATTCTAATGGCCTCTAATCTAGCTATAGGGCATAAGTCTCATCAAAATCAATTCCTTCTTTTTCACTATATCCTTTAGCTACTAATCTAGCCTTATTTCTAACTATGGTTCCATTCTCATTAAGTTTATTCCTAAAGACCCATATAGTACCTATGATGGGATGATTACTAGGTCTTTCCACTAAATTCCAAACTTTGCTACTTTTAAATTGATTTAACTCCTCTTGCATGGCCATGATCCAACAATCATCCTTTAAAGCCTCATCTAAATTCTTAGGTTTAATTTATGAAAGAAAAACTAAATAATTGTATGCATTTCTAAGAGATGATCTAGTTCTTACCCTTTACTTAAGATCACCATTTATCTCACCTTCTTTGACATAAGTCAACTCTCTAGGATGATTTTTTTTCTTTTTCTACTTCAGTTGGCTCATGTAGTTCTTCTTCTTTTGGAGCTTCTTGATTTTGTATTGTTTGTCCTTACTCTTTGTGTGATGCTTGTTCTTGGTAAATCTTTACATCATTATTATCAAGAGATACCTTCCTTAAAGTTGACTTAGCTTCATCAATTATAACATGTATTGACTCTTCAACAACTTAGGTTCTCTTGTTAAACATTCTATAAGCTTTGGAATTTGTTGAATAGCCAAAAAAAATTATTTCATCACTTTTTGCATTAAATTTACCAAGGTTATCCTTTCCATTATTTAGTTCAAAACATTTGCATCCAAAAGGATGAAAATAATGAATGTTAGGTTTTCTTCCTTTAAAAAATTCATATGAAATTTTTTTTAGGATTGGCCTAACCATAACTCTATTTATAATGTAGCAGGAAGTGTTAATGGCTTCCACCCAAGAATTCCTTGGTAAATTATTTTCATAAAGCATGGTTCTAGCCATTTATTCCAAGGTTTTATTTTTCCTTGCTAATTTGGAAATTACATTCATACTAGCATGTCCTAATCTTCTATGCCATGACCAAGACAAGTCATCATTATTAGCAACAAAGCAAACATTTTTAGAAGACAAGTCATCTAGATGCACAACATAGACACTTCCTTCTTTATGTCCTATAAAAACAATTTTATTTGACTTAACATCAGCAACTTGATAATTCATTGATTCAAAAATAACTTTCTTGCTTTTATCACATAATTGACTAATACTAAGAAGATTATGTTTGAGACCTTTGACAAATAGAACATTTTTAATGTTGGATGAAGAATTATTACCTATGGTTCTAATATCTTTGATTTATCCTTTAAAGTTATCACCAAAAGTAATACTTCCTCGATCTTTAGGCCTTAGTTCGATGAATTGATTTTTGTCACTGGTCGTGTGTCCTGAGCATCCACTATCAAGGTACTAAGAATTCTCCCTTATTGAATTTGCCTTAAAGTAATGCTCTTTCTCCTGCAACCACAAAGTTATTTTGTTTTTTTAGGTACCCAAATTTTCTTGGGTCCTCGAGTATTAGTGTTCACAATTTTTGTATCTTTTGGAATCCATTTTATTTTGGTAGCCTCATCTTGAGATGTGCTAACACTCTTAGGGACCCATACCTCTTAATAAGCTTGCCTCTACAAGTAATAGTTTTTAAAGAACAAGTGTGAAATGTATAACTAAGTTTATGGCAATGACTACATATGCTAGATGCATCAATGATTTGTTTTGTTTCATAAAGAAATTCTTGAAGTGAGTTTCTTTCAATTCTATTATAGCTCAAACCATCTTTATCAAAGAATACTCTTTATGTTTTTAGCATATTATTCAATTTTTGTTGTGCCATATAAAACCTTGTGAGTTATGCAAGTTTGTGTTTTTCTTGGTTAGATCATCAATATTTATTTGTAACTTATTTACTTTCTTCTTAAGATCATTATTTGTCATGTATAATGTTTTATTTTCTTTTTTAAGTTTAGAGATAATTTTTTTATATTTTAAATTCATGGTTTTGAATTCTAATGCTAATTCATCAAATGGATCTTCTAATTCATCAAATGAGTAATGTAGACATCTCATTTTGTCTGAACTAGTTTTTGGCATCTTAGGAGTTAGGTAAATGATGATAAAATAAAAAAATAAAAATAAAAGCTAGGAGATGAATGCCGAGTGCCACGCTGCTAAGCACTATTAGACGACATGGCGCCAGGCAAAAAAATTCTTTTAGAAAGGTCTAAAATGCCTATGGGCTGTATTAAAGAAGATGCAAAAACGAGGCATTGAAGGCCACTTTTCATTATGTCACCAAGGTTATTCAAATGAATACACAAATCAATTCCCATTGTTTGTAACCAAGTTAAGGTAAATTGGGAAGTCACAGGTATATACAAGTTATATTAGGGCGCAAGCATTGATACAAGGCCTTTACGATGCAAAAACTTGAATTTTCACATGTAGTATCGATACAAAAGGGTTTTGTATCGATACTTGAGGTGTGGTACCTATGCTTGGCATGTTTGTATCAATATAGAGTAGCAAAAGTTTTGATTTTTGGCAAAATGTATCGATAAACAAGCATAAGCATTGATACAAATCCATGGAGTATCGATACTAGCCTCTAAATCTCGAGACTAGAAACATTTTTTGGTCTTAGTATTAATACATGTTAGACCTTTAGGTGGTGAATGAAATCAAGAGCGGGTGAATTGATCTCTCAAAATTTTGATAAATTAAAATTTTGGTAGACAAACTTGAGAAATCCAAAAAATAAACTTTTGGAGTGTGATTTAGTGAATAAAAAGAAACAATCAAAGAAAAGGGAAAGAGGAAGCAAACTCAATGATTTATAGAGGTTCGGCCTCAATTGCCTACGT
>JBBYHO010500478.1:0-22916 GCA_038382025.1 Adansonia gregorii
AATTTGTGACTCAACATGTAAATATACCACTTTTAATGAGTTACTTAGATGAAGATCTCATTTGAAGAGCATTAACTCTTGATATGGAAATATAGATTGGGGTTATATGCTCCTATGGCTTCATGGTCACTTCATTTAGTTACCATCTTTTTTCACCTATTGTTCCTTTTAATCTTGTTAACAATTCGCAGGCTTTTTATAGCTGCAGGCTATTATAGTTTAGCATTCGAGTTTAAAGATATTCTTAGTGAGTTACTTGGATTTCATTTAAAAGGCACTAACATTTCAAATGGATATAGGTTATATGCGCCTATGGCTTCTTGTTTGCTTCATTTCTGGTTGCAGTTCGATGAATTCCCAGTTACCATCTTATTTTTGCCTATTGTTTTCAAATGGATATATAGATTGAGGTTATTTGCACCTATGGCTTCATGGCCACTCCTCAATCCTTCTTAAAGCAATTTGGTTGATACCAAATTGTTCTTCTCCTCGTGTAAATCACAACGGCAAAAATCTAACTCTCAAAAACCTATCCACCCACCCCCGTACGCCATCGGAGAATGCTGCCAGCAAAACTCTGATTTCCAAAATAATCTGAGGAAGAAGGCAACCAAAACGATGTCATTTTGGTTCCAGTGCCGTGTCAGAAGCTGATATCCAGTCAGTGTCACATTATCGGACATGTCATCACCATGTCAACGTTGTTTTGACGTTCAGCAAGCCACGCCACAAAACTGCATCATTATCCACATAAGCAATGAAGCCGAGTTATAATCCATGTCAATGGGCCACAACAACATACACGTCAGCATAAAGGAGGTCCAATCATCGACATGTCATCAAACACATCGGCACATGGTGGTCCAATTATCACCACGCCATCAGCAAAGGTGGCTGCCACATCATCCCACATTACATGTGTCCGATCTTTATTTGTCCATGTGCTTTCTTTGTCATTGCTACATCATCATCTTGATTAGCGGCCATATCATCGTTGACTCATTCGTGGTATACACGTGTCATAATTCTATTGGTACACGTGTCCTGTAGCGCCACATCAACTTTCTTCTTTTCTAGTCTGATTCAGTTTAGTTCGATTCAAAGCTTTTAACCATTAGCCGGTTCATCCTCTTTTCGTCCGGTTCATCCTCTTTTCATCTGATTCCTTCACAAACCAGAGCGGTTCCTAAGGTTTTCGTTAAGGTCCATTTTATCAAAATCCAACTCTACAGTCACGTTTTCTCTTTTCGTTGATCTTGTCTTACTATGGATGCATTCAAGATCAAGTTTTTAAACTCAAGGTCTCATCTTTTATGCCACCTTGAGTTTGAGGATGGGTGTTAAGACAATAAATTAGTGAACTTATTTAGCATAATTTTAGTATGTCAATTGGTCAATTAATTTCTATTTCATTATTTAGTTTAGCTCAATTATTTCTATTTTTTATATAGTTTAGCTCAATTATTTCTATTTCCTTATTCCATTTAGTTCCTTATATATAAATACCCACTTGTATAAATACTTTTACAATATAAGAAATATAAGAAAAATACAAACTTTCTCTTTTCTCTTTTTCTTCTGTTCCTCTTTTTTCTTCTTGTCCACCAATATAAGATTTTAACAATAATAATAAAACTAGAAAAAAAGAAAAAAAAACCAACTGGATTTTTATAGACTAAGTGTAGTTGTAATTGTATGTATAATTGGCCTTAATCAAGAAAAAAAAAAGAAGAAAAGTAGATAAACAATTTAATCATAGCCAACTTGGATATTGATTGGTGAATTAGTGCTGCTTATTATTACATTTTTGAATAAGTTAGCTACGCCTAGAAATACCATTATGCTTCCTCATTCTTATTGTCATTACATGTTAACTTTAGATATTTAATTTATTTGTTTCAATTGATTTGTTTAATAATTTATTTATCCAAATGTACTATATAATATAAAATTTATATTTGTAAAAATAAAATCTTTAAGAAGACTCAAAGCCGGATGAATGGAATAATTTATATTCATGAAAAAAAAAGGAAAAATCCAATCTAAACCAACTGCCCAACCCTAGGGGGACTAAAGGCAGATATATATGTAATTTAATGTAGTGTTAGTTGGGTTGGAAAGCAACCTGAATGGATGGATGGATTCTAAAATTAAAAAAAAAAAAGTTGATCAGTTTAAAAGATCTAGGCCTGTGCCAATGTCTTTATGCAACACCTTTGCTTTTGAAAAGCAAATAAAAGATCAAACCAAAGCATACTTGAAAAGAAAAGAGGACTTTGGATTGGATGCTGTCAACCTGCAGCAACCTTGAACTTTGCCTTTAGAGTTTAAAGTCTTTCTATGTATTATGTACGTACTTTTGACAGAATAAGTGAAAGTGAAAGCTTCGATTAATTAGTATTAGAGTTAGCTGTGAATTCGATCAATTATTCACTACTTTTCTTCAATCTCAATAAAATTAAGTTTGGGATCTGATCTCTAGCCTGAGCTAGTCCTTCTCTAAAGTCTAAAGCCCATAGCTAGTTAGGTGTACGTGTCATGACCTCGAATTTTAGCCTAGTAAATTGTACGGTATTAGGTTTGAAATTTGTTTCTTTATATGTTTAGTTCAGCCTTTAAACACTCAAAAGAAGAATATAAATTCCTCAAAAGCACTGAAGCTAAAAAGTTTAAAAGACTAAAGCAGAAAAAAACACACAAAGAGAATAAAGAGGAATGCTCAAATATATTTCTCAAGTGCTTGATGATACAAATGTGGCTGTGGAGGCCTCTATTTACAATTGAATTCCTCATACACCAATAGCCCGATTAAATCTAATGGATAGATTGGATTTACACATATCTACAAAATCTAGAATCCCAAATAAATATAAACTTTAGTAAATCTATCTTTGTATAGTTTTAAATAAGCGGGAATAGTTTTTTTAACTGTACCTCCAAGCTTCTAAAACTAGGCCTTCTAGAATTCTTTAAAGATTGGGCTTGTTTTGGTGAGCCAAGTTGTTCCATGTAACTTATGTCTTTGGGCCTGGGTTGATTAGTCTAAGCCCATTATATTGTCCCCCACTTGTGCTTACGATGCCTTCGTTGCGTCCTTTAAATGGAATTGCTCAATCTTATCTTAGAACTGCCATAATGCCTCGGCTAGTTCCCAACTTGCCTTGCTATCGGGAAGTCCTTTCTACCAAACAAAGTACTCATACCTTGGCCCATGACTTTTCTGCTGTACCACTTGATCTGCAAGAATGCATTATATATCTCTATCATAAGAGGCCGTCACTTCTATTGATGCACATTGTGAATTGCCTCAATTTGGATTTTTCTGATCTTCATGGAATGGCTTGAGCATGCTGACATAGAAAACGGGATGTACCTTAAGCTTTATCAATAACTCAAGTTTGTAGGCCACTTTCCCTACTCGTTTCAAAACTCTAAAAAGGACTCTCTATCTCCGTACAAGCCCGTTGTGCATGCTTAGGTTGCATAACACCAAGTGTAGTTTGATAAGGACTACGTCTCCAACTTTAAACTGTACATCCTTTCATTTTTATCTGCCCATTTCTTGATGCATTTTCTTGCCTTATATAGACAAGCCCTAACTAAGTTAGTTTGCTGTTATCAAGCTTTGGCTAACTTGTAAGATGCTGGATTTAGTCTCGTACAGCCTATTACAATAGCACTAGGTGTGAACGATTATTGTCCTGTTGTTATCTTGAATGGGCTCTGGTTTATGGCCTTATTCCACTGTAAGTTATAAAAAAAACTAGACTATGTCCAACAACTTTAGTTAGTCACGCTGCGTGGCACTTAGTATTTGCTAAGATATACCTCTAGTAAAGCATTCACTCTTGGTCTGCCTATCTATTTGGGGATGCACACTGGTGGAAAAGTTCAAGTCTGACCCCAACAACTTAAACAATTATGTCTAAAAACATCCTGTAAATCACCAATCTCGATCCCTGACTATGGTCTATGGCACTTCCCAATACTTTACCATATTTTTTAGGAACAATCGATTTGCTTCCTCTACAAGGCACTCTTAGTTTGCTGGGATGAAAGTCTTGTACTTGGAAAATGTATCCACCATTACCATAATGCTCCCAAACTCATCCATATTGGGTAATCCAACTATAAAAGCTATAGAGACATTCTCTCATGGCTGTTTTGGTATAAACAATGGCAGCAATAGTCCGGTTGGTGTTCTTTGCTTAACCTTGTGTTGTTTACACTCAAGGCAAGTTTTCATATGTACCTCAACATCATCACCCATGTGTTTCCAATAGTAACGGTCCTCTGAGAGTACTAAGGTACGATGCATACTGGAATGATTAGCCCATCTCGATATATGGCACTCCTACATGATCTCTCTATGTAACTTCCCATACTAAGACACATAAAGGTGGTACTCTTTCATGTAAAGCAAGTTTCCTTTAAACCACAAACGCCTAATCTTTCTTTCTTTAGGATTCTTCATATAGGTTTTGGTTGTGGGATCATGAGACAACTTTTCCTTAATACGCTAAAATAGTGAACTTTTAAGGTAATTAATAGCTGCAAGATCTACCTTAATGCATCAGCCATGGTGTTAGCTTTCCCTGACTTCTACTCAATGATGAAATCAAACTTTGCCAAGAAAACCTACCAGTATGCCTATTTGGGAACAACTTTTTTTAGGTAAAAAAATAACTATTTTGCAACATTATTAATAAAGATAACAAACTTGGACCTCAACAAGTAATGCCTCTATGAGCGCAAGCAATACACTACTTTGGTCATCTTCTTTTCTTGGAACATATATCACCATTTAGTTTCATTGAGCTTATGACTTTTGCATGCCAAAAGATGTCCATATAGCATTAGCACTCTTTTAATCGTAAAGTTTAGTATATATGTATGAACCTCATACGATTTAGTATAATTTGATAAAGCAAGTACGGGATCCTTCGCCATGGCTTGCTTTAACTAATCAAAGGTGTATTGGCACTCAAGGCTCCAATCCCATACTTTCCCCTTCTTAAGTAAGTTTGTCAATGGCGTAATGATGCTAAAGTAGCCTTTAACAAAGTGTTTGTAGTAGTTTGCTAACGCAAGGAATGATTACAACTCTGTTACCTTGGTTAGTGGCTCCCAATCAAATATGGTCCAAATATTACTTCTAATTCGGATCTTGCCACTCCTATAATACGGCCTAAGAATGACACCTCATGTTGGGTAAATAAACACTTTTCCTGTTTCACATAGAACTCATGCTCGTGCAAGACTTGGAACACCTTCCTCAAGTACCCCACATGTTCCTCAAGTGACTTATCATAAATCATGATGTCGTCAAAATAAACAACTAGAAAACAATCTAGAAACGATTGAAGTACCTTGTTTATTAAAGTGCGAAAGGTCACTGGAGCATTAGTTAGACCAAAAAAAATCACTAAGAACTCATATGAGCAGTAGTGTGTCACACATGATGTTTATAGCTTATCTCTCTTAACTATTCTCACTTGATAGTAGCCCGATCATAAATCAAGCTTGGCAAACCATCTTGCCTATTTAAGCCTTTTAAACAAGTTAGCGATAAGTGGGATTGGGTTTTTGTTTCATAATAAGTTTGTTGAGTGCTCGATAGTCTATGTGTAACCTCAATGATCGATCATACTTTCACTGAAACAAAATTGGTGCATCAAATAGGGCTTTAGATGGTCTAATATACCAGACATCCAAAAGCCCCTTCAATTGTGCTTGCAACTTTTCTAACTCTAGTGGTGACATTAACTGTGGGGCCTTAGCTGGCCATTCAGCATTAGGCACCAGCTTAATCTTGTGATTCACCTCTCTCTTTGGTGTTAGCATCTTTGGTAACTCTGTAGGCATCATACCTTTAGCAAGCTAGATTACAGATAGCACTTTAGCTTTAACACCATTCTCTCAATTCGCTACATAATGCATTGATAATGGGCATCCAAGATGCATATACAATTACCAAATGGTACAAGAAGAGCATTTATTCAGTTAAGGAAATTTAACCCAACCACACAATCATAGTCGTCAAATGGTATAACTTCGATGGTTTTCTTGCTTTTCCACTCTCCAAGCTGCAAGTCCACTCCTTTTATGACACCCATGGTTGGGACTTCCTTTGAGTTAACTATCTTGATCCACTCGATTGTCTTCTAAACTTTAAGATCAAGATTTTTGGCAGCCTCTTCAAATATAAACAAATCTAATACTTCTATGTCATCTAGAGCTCTTATTTTTTTGCTTGCAATAAAGACATCCACGAACAACATCCTTTTTGGTTTTCGTATTTGCCTTTATAGAATTCATGATCAAACCAAGTTTCATGGACTTCTTTTTTTACTCATCATCTTGTTTATTGATAGAAGAAAGCTTAGCTCACTTTAGGCAATCTCACATCCGATACGGACTGTCACATAAAAAATATTTCACTAGTTCTTTATTTTTTTCTTTTCCACAGCTTGTTGGACTTTGGCTTCCCTATTTTTGGTTTTTTGCCGTTATTTTTTACTTTTAATCTTTGTCTCCCCTACAATTGCCTTTGCCCTTGAGCAAAAAAGGCTTATACTTGTTCTACTTATTTATGCTTAGCTTGATCAAGGATTCTGCTATAATCATGGCTTCAGTCAAGTCTTGGACACCTCTTTGCTATAGCTCTTGCTTAGCCTAGGGTTTAAGTCCATCCATGAATAAAAATAATGCCCCATTCTCCCCTAAATCTAAAATTTAAAGCATAAGTTCGCTAAACTCTCAAACAAATTTCTGAATTATGCTTTGTTGTATAAGCTATTGTAATTTTATGCCTGCTTTATCTTCAGCATAGTTAGGGTAGAACTGCTGCCTAAACTCCGTTTGGAACATCTTTCAAGTTTCAATGATGCCCTATGCTTTTCATCATTGCATCAACAATGACACCATAAAATAGCCACATCAGTATAATTCATGAAGAAAGTATTTATCTTAGTGGCATCATCCTCGATGCCAATTACTTTGCAGTATTGTTTCATCCCCTGTAAGAAATTTTTCATATCTTTCACAGACCTAGTTCCCTTGAACTCTTTTACTTAGCACTCTACATCTTGTGCTTAAGTATTACGGTTAGCACATTAACCCTAGTAGCTACTTTACATGATGAGAGCTCCCCTATGAGCTCTTCCATTTGCTTCTTCATGGCCTTCACCACGGCTTCGAGGTTATTATTCTTCTGATTGAGAATGTCTATCACGAGTAAAAAGCACCTTACATCTCCCCCTTAAACTCTTCCTCTACAGAGTTTAGCTCTTTGATATGGCTGTCCACAATCTCAACGTTTTTCCATATATTCCAATAGTCACCTCGAGTTTGGCCACCCTGCCATCTATGGCTTATAGAACATCTCTCGAACTATTAGCCTTCTTTCCTTTCTACAAGTCTCTCAAGCTCTTGTGTTTGGTTTTTTGCCTGATACGTCATTTCTACAATCAGTACCTTCATGAACTTTTGGCTTTAATACCAATTGTCATAGACTAGAACTTTAGCCCAGTAAATCGCGTAGCCTTAGGCTTGGGATTTTGCTTCCTTATATGCTCAAATCAACCTTTAAACACTCAAGAAGAGAATCTAAATTCCCTAAAGGCACTGAAGCTAAAAGCTGAAGAGACTAAAGTAGAAAAAAAAACACAAAGAGAATAGAGATGAATGACCAAATGTATTTCTCAAGTCTTTGATGATACAAATAAAGCTGGGAGGCCTTATTTATAGTTAAATTCCTTATACATCAATAGCTCAAATTAAATCTAATGGACGGCTAGGATTTACACTTATCTATAAAATTGTATCTCCAAGCTTCTAGAAACTAAGCCTTCTAGAATTCTACAATGACTAGGTTTTTTTTTTTGGCAAGCTAATCTGTTCCATGTAACTTGCATCTTTGGCCTAGGCTGATTAGTTCTAGCCCATGACCATGCATGCCAAGGCCAAGCAAAAATGACGGTTTCTTTCACTTCCAATATGAAGTTTTTCTTTTTCCTTTCTCTCATTTTATTCTTCCAGCTCTCTTCTTCTACTTTAGTTTTTTCTCAAATCATGTCTCTCAAAAACTAAGCAGCAATCTGAGTTTCTCTCAAACAACAAGCCTTACATCTACCTACTTAGAATCTCTCAAAAAACTACTTATTTTGTTCTTAAACTGGTATCCAATGTGATATCTTTAGTATGTCAGTAGTTTCTCTTGATATATCCAATTTTAGCATGTTTGGTTGTCTTTTTATTGTCATCACCTAACCTTTAACCCTTGCTTATCTTTTTCTATCTGGTAATAGCTTCTTCAGTGAGTTTTCGCAATAAATTCATAAGCTAACAAGGCTTCAATTCCTTAACATATCCAACAATATGTTCAATAGCGAGCTCAATTGGGAATTCTCTTAGATGAAAGAGCTCATTGCATTAGATGCTTATGACAGTAATTTCAATTGCTCACTCCCTTTAGCTACGACTCAACTTCCCAAGCTCATGTACTTAAATTTTGGTGCGAATTATTTTAGCAAAGAAATTCCTATTGGCTATAGAAGCATCAAGTAACTTTAATATCTATTTTTTGTTGGTAACAATTTTATTGGTTTTATACCGACTAAGCCTGGTAATCTAACAACTCCCTAGCACATTTAATGGTGGAATTCCTTCTGAGCTTCATAAATTGGTCAATCTTGTTCATTTGGAACTAGCTAACTGTAGCTTAGAAGGTTTAATTCCTTCCAAACTTGAAAATCTAAAAAAATAGATAATTTATTCTTTCAAACAAATGATATCAGTGCCTTAATTCCTGCTTAACTAGGCAATTTGTGTAACTTGAAATGCATTGACCTTGTCAATAATAAGCTAACAGGGGACATTCCAATTGAGTTTTTAGGTCTTCATGAGCTTATCCTCCTCAACTTATTTGTCAACAGGTCATATGGCAAGCTTCCTTAGTTTGTTGCAAAGCTACCCAAGTTGAGAGTCTTAAAGTTATGGTAGAATAATTTCACAGGATCCATTCCTTCAAAGCTTCGAGAAAATAGTAGATTGACGCTTGATCTATCAACTAACAAGCTTAATAGTTTGGTCCCAAAATCTCTTTGCTTCAGGAAAAGATTGCAGATCTTAATTATGTTCAACAATTTCTTGTTTAGTCCTCTACTTAAAGATCTTAGCAATTGCGACACTATCAAAAGTTTGAATGTGATAAAAAATATGTAACAGGATCTATATGAAATGGATTTCTTTACTTGTTAGAGCTATCACTCATGGAGTTGTAGAACAATTTCCTCAGTGGATGAATTCCACAAGATATAGGTAAGGTATCCATGAAACTTGGACAGCTAAATCTTTCAAACAATAAGTTATTTAGGCCATTTCCAGTCTAATTGGAAGACTCTCTAACTTGTAGATTCTGCCACTTAGTTCGAACAGAGTCATAAGGGAAATTCCAACTATAATTGGCCGATTAAAAATTATGCTAAAGTTGGATTTGAGTAGAAATAACTTCTCAGACACAATTAAAGTTAATAATTATCTCCTGTTAACCTACCTGGATTTGAGCCAGAACCAACTCACTAATCCAAACCCAGTTCAAATCGCTCAAATTCACATATTGAATTACTTTAATATTTCATGGAACCACTTAAACCATAGCCTTCCTAAGGAGTTGGTTTTATAAAAAGCCTAACTAGTATGAATTTTCCTCACAACAACTTTTTTAGATTAATACCACAGTTCGGACAGTATTCAATTTTCAAATCAATGTCCTTTGTAGGTAACTCTCAGCTTTGTGGTTCATACTTGAACACTTAGAACTCTTCTTCTAATTCTTCATTAGAATTACATAACTAGAGTGGTGAAAAATCTCAAGACCGACCAAAATTTAAGCTTTTTTTTTTGCATTAGGATTTTTGGTTCGTGCTATTATATTTGCCACTGTAGCAATCGTCAAGAGAGGAAAGCTACGAAGAAATTCACATTCTTTGAAGCTAACTGCAATCCAAAAACTGGAATTTAAAAGCAAAGATATCTTGGAATGTATAAAAGAAACAATGTGATAGGAAGAGGTAGAGCTAGCATTGTTTACAAAAAAAACTATGCTAAATGGAAAGCAAGTATTAGTTAGGAAGCTATTAGGCATATGCAAAGGATCTTCATATAATAATGGCCATTCAGTAAAAATACAGACACTGGATACCATTTGACACCAGAATATCGTACGATTACTGGCATTTTGTTCCAATAATAATACCATCAACATAGGAATATCGTGCAATTACTGGTATTTTGTTCTAATAATGAGGCTAATTTACAAATATATAAGTACGTGTGAAATGAAAGCTTAAGCGAGGTTCTTCATGGAAAAGAAGGCCGTTGATGCTGTCATGAGAGAGTTTAAATAGTAAAGAACTAAAATTAAAGGTGACTATAAATTTTAAGAGAAAAAATAACGCATTCTAATGCTAGAGTTGATGCATTTTCATTCAAATAAAAGTTACAAAATTAGGGGTTCAATCATTGCTCTTGCTATATCATCAAAACAATATCATATTCTAAAATTTTAAATTAAGTACAACTAACATATATTAGTTAGATGAACACTGCAGGATGTACTGTTAGCATATCTGAATTTATATTCAAATTCATGCAAAAAAAAGGACGACAAGCAAATTAAAATAGCAAAAAAACCATAACCTTTCACACTTCTTCTTAGCATTTTTCCTAGAAACACCAAGTCTTGACCTTAATGTTTCAAAACTTGCTTTAGGAATAGACATTGTTAAAATTCAGCAAGTTTATTTTCAGGATTACAATGAGTTAGCTTTACTTCATTATCTACTTCAGCTTCCCTAACAAAGTGATATTTAATCTTAATATGCTTGGTTCGACCATGAAACACTAGATTCTTAGCCATTGCTACTATTGATCGATTGTCACACCTGATTTTAGTGGCCAAAGTCTATCTCAAATTTAAATTTTAAAACAGCTTCCTTAGCCAAATTGTTGGGCTCACTATGGTGGCTGTAGTAATGTACTCCGCTTCAGTTGTGGATTGTGCTATAATCTCTTATTTCTTGCAGTTTTAAACAAATAGTCTGAAACCAAAAGTGAAAAAAATAACCTGTTGTGCTATTGATGTCATCACATAAGCCCTCTTAATTACTATCTTAGTAGCTCAATAGCCTTAATTCATCTATTTTCTTAAACAGAACACCAAACTCAATGGTGCCTTTGATGTGTCTTAACATTCTCTTAGCAGTTTTGAGATGTGTTTCAATATGACAGTGCATTAACTTGGAAAGTAACTAACAGCATACCCTATGTTAGGCCCACTTGCAGTTAAATGCAATAGACACCCTATCAACCTTCTATAGTTAATTTCATTTACCTTATCAAACTCGCCATCTTGACTCGATTTTTTAATTTGAGCTAAAAAAGTAGGAGAGCAGGTTTGCAATTGTCCATATTAAACGTTTTTAGCACTTCCACGACATATTTCTTTTGAGAAATAAAGATGCTATTATGAGCTTATGCAACCTTTATTCCGAGAAAGTATGACATTTCTCCAAGGTTAGTCATCTTAAAAATATCCTTTATTTGACTCTTGAAGTCTTGCACCAATACTAGATTACTTCTAGTCATGAACAGATCATTAACATATAGGGAAACCACTAGCAACTCATGATTGCCAGCATTTTTGACATAAAGAGCTATTTCACTAATATTTTTCTTGAAACCCCTAACTGATCAAGTGATCATCAATCCTAGAGTACCATGTTTTAGAAGCTAGTTTGAAACCATATAAGGCCTTTTTAAGTAGATACACTTTATCCTTCTCCCCCTTAACAACAAAGCCTTCAAGTTGATAAATGAAAATCTTTTCTCAAAGATAACCATTAAAGAATGCAAACTTGACATAAGCTATCAAATCTTCTAACATTTTTTAACAGCCAGAGCCAGCATCAATCTTATGGTATCTAACCTTGCAACTGGTGTAAAGGTTTCCAAATAATCAACTCCTTATTTCTAGGAGTATCCCTTTGCTACTAGTCTTACCTTATGTTTGTTAATGGATCCATCTGTATTGAGTTTGGTTCTAAAGATCCATTTAACACCTATCACATATTTGTTGTTTGGTTTGTTCATTAGCATTCAAGTCTAATTTTTATTGATCATTTGCATCTAATTCTTCATTGCTGCTTTCCATTCAGAAGACTGAAAAGCTTTCATGAAGCTGGTAGATTTAAGTATGGCCATATTAGACCTTTGATAAATCTTAGTGAGAGATCCTATACCTCTGACAAGTTCATGATCAAAGGTTTCATCTTCATAAATTAAGTCTTCTAGCTCTCAAAAGTTCAAGTTAGCACCAATTTGCCTTATAGGCTATTCTTTTTGTCTTTCCTAATTCCAAGTACATTTCTAGTAACTACCATTTTTTCAGTGATAGAATTATAGGCCCTGTACCCCTTAGTGACACTATTGTATCCAAGGAAAATGCAAACTTTAGCTTTCTAATCTAATTTATCCCCCTTCACTTCAGGAATATACATATAGCAAATGCTCCCAAGTATCTTAAGATGCTAAATTAAGGTTTTTGATCTGTACCAACATTCATCTGAAGTTTTTCTTTTCAAGGCCTTAGTTGGTGGCTTGTTGTGAAGATAAACAACAGTATTTGCTACTTTTGCCTAAAACCTTTTTTAGAAGTTTCTTCTCAAACATCATACATCTGGCCATCTCCATTAAAGTCCTATTCTTTCTCTCACTAACTTTGTTTTGCTGTGGAGTATAGTTTGTTGTAAGTTAATGTTCTATGCTTGTAATTTTACAGAACTTATTAAACTTGTAAAAACCATATTCAGTTCCATTATCTGATCTTAGCACTTCAATCTTACAGCTAGATTGATTCTCAATGCAAGCCTTAAACTTTCAAAATACATCAGTAACCTCATGCTTTTACTTTAGAAAATAAATCCAAGACATTTTTGTAAAATCATTAATGAAGGCAATAAAGTACCTGTTACCATTTAAATTTGTTTTCATTAGGCCACATACATTAGTGTGGAATAGTTGTAATCTTTTAAATGCTTTCCATACCTTATTGACAGGGAATGGAAGCTAACCTATCTTACCATGTTGGCAGACTTAAACCTTAGAATGTTGTGAAATAGCAAGCATGTTAAACACTAGCTCGTCCTTGTACATGAGATTAAGGGCTCTATAGTTAAAATGACCCATTCTTTTATGTTAGAGTTCATATTCATCAATGGAACCTATGCATGCTAACGAACAAACTTGATGCAAGTCTAAAGAAAAGCATTAACCTTTCATGTTGACAATAAAAAGTTCATGGCCATAAGAGTCATAAATGCAGCATGCTTTATCTGTAAATATTAAAGATTAATTTCTTTTCAAGTAGTTGTCCAACAGTGAATAGATTTTGATTAATTTTAAGAACAAACAAAACATCTAAAATGTATTTAGCACCAAAACAATTTCAATAGCAACTTACCATTGCCTTTTACTTCAATGCATTCTCTATTCCTAACTCTGACTTTGGAGTTTTAGGTTCTATCAAGCTCCTTTAACAGTTTTATGTCAGTAGCCATGTAGTGTGTACAACCACTATTAATGAGCCATGCACTAAAAGAAGTTTCAGTTGCATAAGAGGTAGTAATAAAAGCATGTTCATCCTCTTGTTGTGGTCTATGGAATGCTAGCAAACTTTGCTTACTAATCTTAGTACTGTTGGTTCTTGTTCTTACACATTTTTTCAACATGCCCCTTTTGTTTACATGAACTGCACTGAACATCCGATCTCCATTAGTAGTATTTTACAAGGTGAGTAATCTTATTACAATGAGAGCAAACTGGAAACTTTCTGTTATTTCCACTATTTTTGTTTTTTTTATCCCACTGATTCTTTCCACTTGTGTCAAACTGAGCTTTTTTTTTCTCATTGGTTGTAAGTGCACCCTCTGTTGAATCATTTTGTATGATAGCTCTTCTTTGTTCTTGAGCCCACAATACATTAAATACTCTATTGGAGTAATCTTAGTTAGATCCTTGAAGTCTTCAAATAAAGAGATCATGGCTTCAAATCTCTTTAGTAAGCTGACAAGGACCTTTTCTATGATCCTGCTGTCAGGAAGCTATTCTCAAAGCAATCTCATCTTGTTGACAACCTTCATTAGTTTATCACTATACATTTTCAAGTTCTCTATCTTTTTCATCTTCAAAACCTTAAATTCTCATCTTAGATTTAGCACCAAAAGTTACCTTATTTTATCTTTGCCTTGGAACTCTTCTTTTAACATATCCCAGGCCTGTTTAATCGTTTCATAGGCCATAATTCTAATAAAAATATCTTAAAAAATAGAAGACTTAATGCAACTCTTGGCCTTGTACCTTTTTGCTTTTTCACTATAAATTTTAAGAGAAAAATCAACTCATTCTAATGCTAGAGTTGATGTATGTTCATTCAAATAAAAGTTACCAAATTAGTGGTTTAACTATTATAAATATTACATCACCAAAACAATATCATATTCTAAAGTTTTAAACTAAGTACAACTAACACATATTGGTTAGATGAACATTACAGGATATATTGCCGAAATATAAAAATTTATATTTAAATTCATACAAAAAAGAATAATAAGCAAATCCAAACAGCAAAAATACCGTAACCTTTAACTGAAGTGGCTACCTCAGGTGGAATGCTAGGCTAAAAATTGCCATCAAAGCTGCAAAGGGTCTATGTTATCTGCATCATAATTGTTCCCCACTGATACTCCATTGAGATGTGAAGTCAAGCAACTTTTTAGTAAATTTTGATTTTAGGCTAGCAATGTTCTTGCAAGACACTAGAACTTCGAAGTGCATGTTGTCTATCGTCGGTTCTTATGGTTATATTGCTCCAGGTATAGCTTTCAATACATACGTGGTTACATCTACTTGCTTTATCTATTTATCTCTCTCTCTCTCTCTCTCTTTCTCTCTCTCTTTCTCTCTTGAAGCTGCATACACTAAGCTTTTACCTCAAGAATTCATATTTGATTTTAGGTAATGCCTTTGTTAGAATGTCAGCACATTGATTTTCTGTTCTACAGTAGATCATATGCATTTCTCCTTCCTTTTGGATATCTCTTAAAAAATAAAATTTAATTTTGAAGTGCTTTGTTCTACTATGGAACACCAGATTATTGGCTATTGAAATTGCAGCTTGGTTATCCACAAATATTTGTTTATTTTTTTTCCTACTTCATATACAAGTCTATCAGTAGTTTTTTTATCTAGACTGCTTGATTCGCAGCAGCAGCAACTTCCATATAGTCTGCTTCTGCTGTTGGCTGTGCTATGATTTCTTATTTTTTTGAACACTAAGAAAAAATTCTAGAACCAAAGGTAAAATAGTAACCTGAGGTGCTTCGCATGTCATCTACACATTCAACCTAATCACTACCCGAATAACCATAGGAACTGAAATTTTTAACTTAACTAAACCTTATTCCAAAATCAATTGTACCTTTAACATATCTAAGAATTCTTCTTGCTGCTTGTAAATGAATTTTACTAGCACAGTGCATGTACCTTGATAACAAACTTACTGCGTACATGATGTCAAGCCTGGTTGTAGCCAAGTACTACAAATAGCCTATTAAGCTCCTATACAAGCTTTCATCAATCTTTTAAGCTCTATTTTCTTTGCAAAACTTCTCTTTTTGGTTCATTAGAGTTGTAGCTAGCTTGCACTCTTCCGTATTAAATTTTTTTAGCACTTTTTTTGCATATTTTTGTTGACACACAAAAATTTTATTTTGCTTTTATTGCACTTGTATCCCAAAGAAGAATGTCATCTTGCCAAGATCTATCATCTTAAAAACATCTATCATGTCTTCTTTAAACTTGTCAATCAGCTCTTTTCTACTTCCTATTACGAGCAAGTCATAAACATAAAGAGACACCATAAGTATTTCATCATCAACCTTCTTGACATATAAAGTAAATTCACTTAGATATTTTTCAAAGCCTAAGTTCACCAAGTGTGTATCAATTCTGCTGTACTAAGACTTTGGCACCAGTTTTAATCCATAAAGGGCCTTTTTTAATCTATATACCTTCTCTTATTGTCTTGAACAACAAAACCTTATGGTTGCTCCATAAATATTTTTCCTCTAAGTACCCATTTAAAAATGCTGACTTGACATCCATTTATTGTACAACCCATCCATTTTGTGCAACAAGAGCCAGCAGTATTCTTATGGTATCCAACTTGGCGACTGGAGCAAACATTTCAGAAAAATCTACCCTAAATATATGAACATATCCCTTGATAACAAGCTTTGCCTTATACTTGTTTATAGAACCATCAGGATTGAGCTTGGTTCTATAAACCATTTCACTCTTATAGCTTTTTTATCTTTTAGTCTATTTACCAGTTCCCATGTTTGGTTTTTTTTAATCATGTTAAGCTTCTTTTTCATTGCAACTACCCATTTTTGATCAGTTACAGCTTCCTCAATCATGCAGGCTCTATTATAGTTATATTACATCTTTGATATATATCGAAAAGTGATCGGGGCACCTCTAATAGGTTCATCATCTGCATCATTATTCTCCTTATGAAGCTCAATCTTATTGTCATACTCCCAGCTCCAGCTATCTGACTCATGGAATTGGACATCTCTACTAATAATTACTTTGTTGCTTTCTGGTAAGTAAATTTTGTAGGCTTTTAAGCTTGACATAGCCTACAAAAATTTTAGGTTCTGCTTTTTGGCCTAATTTATCTTTCTTAACCTGATAAATATAAGAGAAACACAAGCAACCAAATGTTTTCATATCAACAAAATATGGTTTGTAACCATACCATGTTTCAAATGGAGTCTTTTATACAATGCTTATGTTGGGAGCTTATTTAGTAGATAAATAGCTGCATTATGGTAATACCCTAATCTCTTGTGCCAAAGCATTTCATTGTTATCTTCTTTATGTACAGCAACCTACTCTTCTTGTATTAAATCTAGGGCAAAGCTTTTTGTCTTTCATTTGAACCTTGAACACATCTCTACTTTCTACATCTTTAATTATCTTTAAACAACACCTTATACCCTTTTTTTCCAACAACTGAGCAACACTTAAAAGGTTTTGATTAATTTTTGGAATGTACAAAACATCATAAATTAATTTCAAACCTATGTGTCCTTTAATTGCCACTGTTAATTTGCCTTTCATAGCAGTGTATGCTCCATTTCCAATTCTGACTCTGGAGATAGCAGTATTGTCAAGCTCTCAAAAGAGTTCTCGATCATAAGTCATGGTTCGTACAACCATTACCTATAAGCTAACTATTAGTTGTGCTTCTAGTGGAGAAGCATGATACCACAAACATCTACACCTATCTTTATGAAGTTTCATTTAAGCAATTGTTGGATTATTCGGAAGAGGAGGAACTTCATACTCTTCTTCAACAGCTTCCCATAAATCATTTCCATCAAGGTAAGCTTCCATTTTGATAGCTCATACTTGGTAATTTTTTCCATCAAATATTGGAGGTGCAAATTGATAAGTGAAGGAAACTTCTGAATCCATTACTTTTTGTTCATAGGTTCTACTCCTAAATAGGGTAAGTGTTTGGAAAGATGTTTTTAGGCTCTCTCAACCTCATAGATCCTTTAAGATGAAAAATCTGATACCAATTTGTGGGTAAAATAAGAGCTGAGTATATTTAAAAATTATAGAAATCTGATTTTATTCAATGACAAAACCATTAATTTATATACCAAAATTTAGAATTGAAATGCAAAAAAACTGCTACATACTATCATAATCTTACCTGAAATTTTATTTACCTAAAAAATAGCACAAAGTAAATAAATTTTCTAACGTTTGTTGACGGCTTCAAACGTCATAACTGTCAACATCTCTCTTTCTCTCTATCTGTCACTCTTAATATAAGTTAACATTCAGTACCCTAGTCCTTTCTTTTGATTCTAGTGAATGTACATAACCCAAATAAATCGGTTGCAATTTCTATTTCAGAAACATGTTCATCCTCATTCCATAGAAATTAGCAAATAAAAATTATAGATAGAAAAGTGACAATCCACTATGATTACTGAAAATACATAGTAAACTGTAACCTACTTCATTTTATTATTCTTCATCACCTTCCACAAAATAGAGCATACATTTTAGCTTGAGTAATAACAGTAAGAAAAGTGATATCGAAATTTATAAAAGGAAGTGAAGTTCTCCACGAACACGAAAAATATTGCAACATTTAACCACGATAAATGCATGGAGTGTGACTTTATGAGAGTTTGCATATGTTGAAATCATAAATTCATATTTGTTTGAACCAATCACACATAAACTTTTTTGACTAGATTAGAAGAATAACAAAATGCATACGATTAAATCCAAGGCCTACCAAAATAATTATTAGGATGGGATCTCTAAGCTTTACTTTCTCTATATCTAATAAAGTGAGACATGTGCATTAATAAAATGCAAATAGACAGTTAGATAGACATAGCAGCAAGTAATCTTTCCTTTTCTATGTAGAGATATTCACTTTACTTGGGGAAAAGAGATGAGCTTTGTTTCTTTTTCTCTGTAATAATAATAATAATAATACCAAATGTCTATAATGGATAGGACATGGTCTCATGGAATTTTATTTTAGACACGATGAGAGACCCCATTACCCTTATAATTGAGACACTTAAACATGAGGAAAAAACTAATAATCATGTTCCTCTTAATTTCTGTCTCTTATCAGAGTTTGCATACACTTAGAAAGTTGATGAGAAAAGTGATGTATACAGCTTTAGAGTGTTACTGCTGGAACTAATAACAGGACGGAGGGCAGCGGGTGACTTTGAAGAGGTAGGGCCGGACATTGATCGGTGGATCAAGAGACTAATGAACTGGAATAAGGGATGGTGAAGATATTGGACCAGCAAGCAAGTCATACGCTGGCAGAAGCGATGCAGGCTTTCTTTGTGGCAATGTTGTGCGTTGTGGAGCACAGTGTAGAGCGACTAACAATGAGAGAAGTTGTTCAAATGCTTGCTCATGCCAAACAGTCCATCTAACATATTTCGTATGCAATGGTTTGGACCGACAATGGCTTTGCAAGATTAATTTGCCAATTCATGTGGTGATTTCATATTACGTCTCACAGTTTTAGATTTTATTTGTATTCGAAAGCACATGACTATTTTAAGTTTTATTTATATTCAAAAATACGTGACTAATATATGAAAATTAAATTTTTTTTAAATAAAATAAGTTGATAAGACTAATGCAAAATGATCAGATTTTTTTTAAATGAAAAAAATTGATCAGACTACTGTATAGGAATCAGATTTCTTCTAATATGAAATAAATTGATGAGACTTATGCATGCAATCAGATTTCTTCGAATATGAAATAAATTGATAAGACTAATGCATGAGAATCAGATTCTTTCTGATATGAAATAAGTTGATGAGACTAATGCATGAGAAAGGTGATTTCTGCAGTTGATGAGACTAATCCATGGAAATTAAATTCCTTCTGATATGAAAAAAGTAGATTAGGCCAATGCAGGGGAATCAGATTCCTTCTGATATGAAAAAAGTTAATGAAACCAATGCATGGGAATCAGATTTCTTCTGATATGAAAAAAGTTGATGAGACCAATGCATAAGAATCAGATTCCTTCTGATATTAAAAAGTTGATGAGATCAATGCATGGGAATCAGATTTCTTCTGATAAGGAAAAAGTTGATGAGACCAATGCATGGAAATTAGATTCTTTATGATATAAAAAAAGTTGATGAGACTAATGCATGGGAATCAGATTTTTTTTGATATCATCTTTAGTTGATAAGACTAATGCATGGATTGTAAATGTCAGACTGCAAAGATTAGACTAATAAATGGGATAAATTCAGACATTTTGAATGGAAAAATTTTTTTTGACTATGTTGCATTATAAATATGCATTCATCATTATCATTTTTATTGTCATTTTCATTCTCAGCTGCTATTGTTGTTTTCTTAGTTTAGTAATAGTGCTTTTTCATTCTCTTCTTTTCTTTCTTAGTTTTCAATCATTAGCATTTTGTTTAGAGTTATTTCCATCTTACCAACATAAGTAATAGATTTGTTGCATTTATCTATTCTAATGGAGAAATTATTAATAGTGAAGAAGGTGTTACCTTTCAAAGTGACCATCCTAAAACTATCAGAATTGACGAGAACATTACAATAGAGGTATTAAAGGTAAAAATTAGTGCAAAAATCAAAGCTACAAGCAGAACCAAAGTATCAAATATCAAATATAGGCTTCTTATTTTCGTGGGAGAACGATGCGTCTGATATAGGACGTTCCCACTTGAAGATGATGATGATGTCAAATGCATGTTCGATGTTCATCAGCAATTTTCTAATATCGGTGTAATTAGTTATATGCTGACCTTAAAGATGTATATCATAATGCTGAAGCTTCATCCGTGCCAACTGTAGATGTGCATATGTCATTGCCATTTGAGAATCCTAAATGTCAACCTCCTCTAGATTCACAAGTGGTGATGAATAATTTGTATAAATTTTTTCATTATTCATCTGTGCCAGCAACCGTTCCAAGCTATGAAGATGATGGGCCAAACAATTTTATGATGACAGACTCTCCAATTAGAGGTGTTGAAATGGAATATGAAGGGCCAAGTTCAACTGTTGCTAATCCTGAAGTGTCATATGAAGCCCATGGTGATTATGTTCGTGACTTTAGTGAATCGGAAGAGTATGTTGAAGTTGATGATAATGATGACAACCATGATCTATGCCCAGATATCGGTGGTGATATCAACACTTCTTATCTGTCATCTACTAGTGGAGCTAGTGATTTTCTTCATCAGTATGAGCCACCTTTTCATATGCGTACCCTCAAATTGGATGCAATACATGTAGCAGAATTTCCAGAATATGCTCAAACATTAGAGTTTTTGAGAAGCTGAAATCCATCTATTAGTGAGCTCTGCGTTGGGATGCAGTTTGCAACAAAAGAGGCCGTGGTTTCCGTTATAAAGCACTAGAATATCAAGAACTCTGTAGATTACAAAGTAGTAGAATCATCGCCAATCAAATATCATGGCCAGTGTATCATGTATGGTGTCGGTTGTAACTGGAGTATAAGGGTAAGATTATTGAAGAAGACACAAGTATGGGAGATTAGAAACTATAATGGGCTGCATACTTATGCATCTGGGCGTATTTCATAAGATCACATGAAACTAGATTCCAACATGATATGTTCATGCATTTTGTCCTTGGTTCAAGCAAATCCGACCATTTCTGTCTTAGTTTTGGTTGTCGAGATACGGAATAGGTACGGATACATGACCTCCTATAGGAAAACATGGATAGCAAAGCAGAAGGCAATTGTTTGACTGTATGGAGATTGGGATAAATCATACAATGATCTACCAAAATGGTTGGCGGTAATGCAACATTTTGTTCCTGGCACAATAGTGGAATTACAAACTGTACCTGCATATCACGATCATCAAATAGTGCAAGGTATGGGTATTTTCCATTAACTTTTTTGAACATTCAAGTCTTGCATTGAAGGCTTTCCCTTCTGTAAACCTGTTGTCCAAATAGACGATACATTCTAATATGAAAAATACAAAGGAAAATTACTGTTAGCTGTTGCACAAGATGGCAATCGAAACATAGTACCAATTGCCTTTTCCATTGTAAAGAGTGAGACGAAAGAGGCATGGTTATTTTTTCTTGATAACTTACCTAGATATGTTGTTAGAGAACCTGGGATATGCTTAATATCTGATCGACATGAATCCATAAAATCTGTGATCAGAGACTCAGGTAGTGCATGAAAACCTCCGTGTGCATATTCTGTGTACTGCATTTGACATATTGTAACCAACTTTTTGAAGAGGTTTAACAATAAAGAGTTGCGTTGACAAGTTGTTAACATGGGTATGTAATCGCATTTATGGTTATTTACTCTGTTACAATCTTATCAATTTTAATATTTATCTATCAGATTTTAATGAGTCTAAAAATTATCATATTATTTATTCAGCATACGAGTTATGACGACCCCATTTTTAGTGGCAGTATGAAAACCTTCGTGCCGAGAATGCAGAAGCGATCGATTGGATCAATAGGATCCCACGGGAGAAGTGGGCATAATCATATGATGAAGGAAGATGGTATGGACATATGACGACAAACTTGGCCGAATATATAAATTCAATGTTGAAAGGGACTCATCATCTTCCTATAATCGATTTGGTGAAAGCTATATATTTTAGATTAGCAGAATTATTTGTGGTGATGGGGAACAAGCAGATTGCAATGATGGCAGCCGGACACAATTATTGTGAAACAATCACAAATGCCATGCAAGAAAATCGAAAAAAAAAAAAGCTAACTCACACCTTGTTCAGGGGTTTACATGAACAAATCAATCTTTTTTGGTTGAAGAGTTAGAGAACCCTCAAGAGGGAGTTGTGGCTTCGACATAGAAAGTAAATCTTAATGAGAGGTGGTGTGACTGTAGGAAGTTTCAAGCGCATAGATACCCATGTTCACATGTTGTTACTGCTTGTGCTCATATCCATATTGATTGCATGCTATACGTAGACATTGTTTATAGGCTAGAGACCATAAACAATATTTATTGACATGAGTTCAACCCGTCAGGAATGAAGCTTATTGGCCGAAATAAAATGATCCACAACTATGTCCTAATCCAAAAAATGCGAAGAGATCCCAAAGGTTGACCAAAATCAAGTCAAATTCATAATGAAATGGATCTTAGGGAGAGAAGCCAACCAAAGCATTGTGGACTATGTAGGAATGAAGGCCATAACCGAAAAAATTAC
>JBBYHO010500488.1:0-11848 GCA_038382025.1 Adansonia gregorii
GTTCTGAATAGTTAGCTCGCAAACTTGAAGCAGTTAATCCCATAAGGCAGCCTCTTAAATCTGATTTATTAAATGGGAAATGGGAGCTTATTTACACAACTTCCAAATCTATTCTGCAAACTCAGGTAGATTTAGTTAAACTAGTTCATGTTAATTTCTTTTTCGGCTGCTTGAATGCTTGGACAAGTCGAATTGTTTTAAATCGAATGTTTTGACAGAGACCCAAATTCCTAAGATCAACAAAAAACTACCAAGCAATCAATGTGGACACACTTAGGGCCCAAAATATGGAATCTTGGCCTTTCTTCAACCAGGTAAAATTTAACTGGTTGCAGTTGCCCCATTGGGTTAGACTCAGTTTTTAGCATATTCAAGCTCGAACTCTCTGTTATAAATTTTGTAATTACTTTCCATGTTGTTTTGTTTTTCCTTTTGTTTATTCACTTATACGTTTTCAAGTGCTTAGAAGTCCATTCATTAACATGCCTAGTGAATTCTAATTTTGGAAAACGTTCAAAGATCAAAATCTGTATGCATTAACTTTCTTAATTGTCTTGTGTAATTGATCGAGCTGTCAAATTGACTTTTTATGTTTAAAAGGTTACTGCAGATCTAACACCTCTGAATGCCAGAAGAGTGGCAGTAAGATTTGATTCTTTCAAAATTGGAGGTCTGGTGAGTTGAAATGTTGAATCAGTTGAAAGTTTGATATCTAATTAGATGCTCTTGCTCTTCACAGTCAGTAATGTATCAACTTTGCATCTACTTCTGCAGATTTAACCCATATTTCTATTTGATGTATATATGAATTCTTACGCTAACAGTCCTTAAATTAAGAGTTCTGGTGTCCATAACAAGGTGGACTTTTAGGGTTTGGAACTACGTTTTCATGTGATGAAAAACCTCAAAAGAAATATTTTGAAAAATTGTAAATTATAAATTGAAAAATTGCAGGAAGATCTGAATGACCAGCTGAGAATTCCTTTAACATGTAGGAGCCATTAGCAATGAAAAAAATTGGTAAATTAATCAGCTGACCTTCTGGCAATTTTATTGCCAGTAGTTTCCTTTTTAAAGTTTATTTCCTAGACAAAGACATAGACAAACACATTGGTCATTGAAGGCCAAATAAACAAGTATGCAGAAACAGGATCCTCTTTGCTTAATTAATTAGAATAAGGACTGAAAGGTTTTGAAGGTACTTCAGGTTTTAACTATGACTTATCCGCATATTTGTCTAAAGCCTATTGTCTAATTCACTCATTCTTTATTTTTCTTGATGTGCAGATACCTGTCAAGGCACCTGGAAGAGCTCGTGGTGAATTAGAGATTACATATTTGGATGAAGAACTGAGGTGAGTTAACATCATGAGCTGGTACATTGGTGGATTAAGAACTGAGGAGTTGAATTGAGAACCCTAAGCCAACATAAACTTCAATGAAAATTCAATCAGGATGATACAAATCTATTTAAAGCATAAGTTTCAGAAATTTAGAGCTGACTTTATTTTGCATGAAATCTTAAAATTTTCAATCGTAGCTTAGGAATATTTCTTGATAAACTCAACAGAATTATGAAGCACATAGCATCTGACAAATTTCTACCATCTGAAAGAGTTAATTCATTTGGTAATTTCAACAGGATATCCAGAGGTGATAAAGGAAACTTGTTCATCTTGAAAATGGCTGATCCATCTTATCGCGTACCCGTATAATTGAACCGCAGCATTGGCATCGTTTAGCCATTTAAGCTTTTACAGGGATGCACTGATCCTACAACCTTTAGCAGATGCATTTTTTTAATGGTTTTTTATTTGTAATATAAAATAATTTTCCTTATCGAAATAGTTTGTCAAGGCAGCAGGAGGCTAAGTTTTTGTTGCGAGGCATTTGCTGACTTTGGTCCTTTTCTGCATAAAAGTTATAGTATATATATTTTTTTCATTCAATCTAAGAATTATCATATGCTTAAAACAAAGAATTGGTAAGAGACATGTCACCAGTTCATTTGACTTAATAAATAACTTTAATTTAGTAATTTTCTATAAAAAGAAAATGATTGCTTATGATTTATGTGCATGAATCATCAGCATTTTTTGGATAATTACCATCTACCTTGTTGACAATCAATAATTATCATCGTATCTTGATTGAATACGTACTCGTGTACGTACTCATATCCTACGGATATGTCGATCACCTCGCCTGCCTGCCAGTGCCTTTTCTTTTTTATTATTGAAGTAATTGATTTCTTATCTCAAAACAAGGTTATAACTAAGAGGTCAAAGCCAACGGATCTTCGTTAGAACAAAAAGAAAGGAAAGACGGATTTAAGACAAATCGTCGGTGAGCCAAAATCAAAGGTAAGGGTTGTTGAGTTTGGATAGCGTTGTTGAACTACGTTTGGATTTTCCAGCTAGGCAGTTATTATGAGGAAAATATAATGACAAATACTTTGAACATAAAGAACACAGGTGCTCAAAGCTAAAATAAGTGGTGCTGGTTGTTCGAACTTGGAAAGACAAAATTTTGGGTGTTGGTCGGTTGGTTTCGGTCTCGTCAGTCGTCAGCTAGCAAATGTAAAGCAATCATCCTAGTTTCTAGCACGTCTCAGAATTCGACAATTTTCCTTTGTCCTCAGCTTGCCTGTGCAGTAAATGAAAAGCCATCCCATCACGCCTCTCTTCTTCTTCTTTAACTCCCCATGCCCGTTGATTTCCAGCGTCTCGTGTTGGAAGCCTGTCTCAAAGCTTGAATCTTTTAACACTGGCACGAGAAAAAAGAAAAAGGCTTGAATCATTGAAACCCAATAACCTAAAGAAACCTGTGTTTTCAACTCAACAGCTTAAATTTTTTATATTTTTTATTCCATTCTTTAAAAATTATTGTAAGTTTTAACTACTTGCTTGATTAACTCTACTCATGGATAAAATTCTTGAATCTTGAAATCTACCTTAAAAAAACAGAGAGTAGAAAAAATGGTTACTAAATAGCCGGTTACCCAGTTAAAAGCATCGAATTTTGGGTTGAATTATTTGATTCCTGGCAATAAAGGCGTTACCAAGTTTGGATATTTCTCAAGAAACTCTGCTTCACAGCGCAAGTTCAAGCTTGAGGGAGCTCAGGGTGATGGATGGAAGTTCAATGACATTGATACCAGAAAGTATTGGTCTCTCATGTATTTATCAGCATTTTCTTCTGTTTCTTCTTTTTACGTATTTATATTATCAGGTTTTGCCATTGTGGCACGTTGATGGGCTAAGATTATGATTCTAGGATTCATAAAAGTGTAAAATTATTGGGGTTTTTTTTTTATAATTTTATTGTCCTAATAGCAGCAGCTAACGGATGATTCTTAATCTGTTAATTGAATGGAGATATTCTTCTAAATATAGTAATAATGTAACATTCAATTTTCCTTTTTTTGTTTTTTGGTTTATTCTTAGTACTGTATTTGCAATTTTTTTTGTCTTGTAGATACTATCCAAGAAAGAATAAATTCATGGCCGTCAAAGACGCAGCATTTTTTGACCGAGTTAACTTTGCCATTAGTAAAAACTGATAAAGTGGAAGGCCTGATCCTGGAAATGAGGTGGACACTCAAGACATGGAAGATATTTGGTTGGCAGAAGAGACTATTCTTAGTAGTATGCCTAATGGAAATCTTTCATTTGCTGCTATTGTGTCTATCGAGCAGTTTAGCAGGTGAAATTATCCTTTTCATGATTCAAGAATTACATGAATTTTGGGTTTGTTGCCCGAATGTGTGAAAATCAATCCACAATTCTGCAAACTTTTAGGCCATTGACATGTTCCAAGATTGTTTTCTTTAATTAACTTAAGAAGATGTTAAGTTTTGATTTTGAAATGACTCTTGGAAGTTAGGTTTGCAGGATGAATGGATTAACTGGCAAAAAAATGCAGAAGATATTTAAATCGCTCGTTCTTAAACCTGTGCATGGTGATGCTCGTAATTTGGTGGAGTTTTGCTGCTTTAGGTTCTTGTCAAGGGATGCCTTCTGATCTGCATCCCTGCCTCAAGGTCTGTAAAACTAGTATTATATGAATGTTTTATATTCTTTTATATTATTATTTTTATTTTCATCTTAAGAATTTATGGACCTGCTTGGTGAAGGATTAAGTAGATATGAGCTTATGGCCTTTTTTCGGCAATTTCTGACTTATTTTCTCGTGTTTCTTATTGGCTGCACATGTGTTATCGATGTATGCCTTTCGCTATATTCACTGCCAGTTATATGCCTAATATAAAAAGCCAAAAAGAAGAGTGTTTTGCTAAATTAATATTTTTCAAAATTTTTAAATGTGCAGTTGTCATTGCTATTATCGTTACCACCAATTTCATGAGTCCCACAATTAGTAGCTTCCCCCTTAGTTCCATTAGCTTGTATGCTTAAACTCCTCTCTCTCTCTCTCTCTCTTTTAATGAAGATTTATATATATTGGGAGTCATAAAGATCCTAATTAGCTGTTCCTTGGAACAAATTTTGTTATGTTTACAGAAGCATTCATTCCAGAGATTAATGTTCATCATAATGCTTGCTTGGGAGAATCCTTACTGCGATCAAAGTCATTTAATTGCTCATGCATTGACAAAAGCTTCTTTTCAGGTTCTTTTCTTTTATTACCTTTGGAAGCATTATGAAATTATATTCCTTTTGATTATGTTGTTATCTGAACTTAATTGAATCCAATTCAAGTTCATTCCGAGGCAAAAAAACAGACAGAAACAGATCCTTGCATTTTGCACTCAATATGGAGTTGCAAGAGTATGAGCTGTGACATTAATTATTGTTTCTTGGTGTTATCAAAGGGAAAGCTGGTGGGAGAAGAGGCTTTTGTAGGAACCAAATGTTAAAATCAGCAACATACAAACCGTAGACTGTATGTAATTGCACGAACACAAATAAACTGGCTTGTCGATCTAGACCGTGTAAAACCATGAACATAAGTAAACTGGCTTCAAGGCGTGTATCTATGCTACTATCTTTTAAGGTTTTATTCGTCCCCATCACTGGTGTGCAACAGGGTTACCGGCGCATAAACCTTGAGGATATAACGAAGCCCAATGACTGATAACGTATTGGACTGACGGAAAACAGTCCACTGGGCATTGAGCACTGTATTACAAAATTAGTAAACTTCGATAAAGATTTTCTGCAGCAAGTCTTTATAGAAGAAATCTGAAAGAGTTTGATTATGAGGGAAAGATTCAAAGTTTTAGTTCCTTTTCTTGTTGAACACATATATGTATATATAAGTTATTACACGTCTGTTTAAACAGAAATAACTTCTGTCTAAAAGTGCTTGTCTGTACAGACGTGCTGTTAGAATAAACCTATCTGTTTAAAACAAACAGTTAAAATTCTTAACAGACATGATTCTTAATTCAAACATGTCTTCTCTGAACAAATCTAATCATTTCATAATAATCAAAAAATAAAATTTAATTAAATAATTAATTAATCAGCTGCACCTGCCAAGTGCCAAGTGTCATATAATATAATAATATTTATTATTATTTGAAAATGTTTAGCAGCTTTCACTCGTATCGCTCCTGCAATTTCTGGTGTGGCTGATCACCCTACAGTACATAACCTTTTCAAAGCTCTTGCTGGTGATGAACCGGGCTTCTCATTAAGAGTGCGGCTAGCTTATATTGATGAACTTCTCAAGTAAGCTTCTGATTTCATGCTACTATTAATTTAATTGAACTTTTATGTTCATAATGTGATTTGACAGTGAGTAAAAAAACCAGTGATTGCTCAACACCTGCATATTTCTTTTCTGTTTTTTCTTTTTTTTTTTGCATTATTTGAGCCCCTGCATATTTGAAGAAATAGTGTTTAAAGCTGGTATAGTGGTGAATGAGTCCTTCCTTTTCCCTCCTCCTTTTTTTTTTTCTTTTTAACCTTTACAATGAAAAGTACACGGGACCTTGCATCCTTTTTGACGTGTTTCTTTTGTTACTAGTTGCCCGTTTCCGTTATCTTATTCTTTTTGAATTCATTCTGTTAAGCTTGATTCCTGCTAGTTTTAGTGTAGAGTGCATGAAGGAAGGAGATCATATCAAATCAGCGAATATCCTCAGCTCCTCAGAGTAAAGAATCTTGTGCATTGGCTCTAGCAGGAAACGACCTCTTCTAAAATGGGAGAATAACATGGCATGGCCCGGGAAGCTTACTCTAACTGATAAAGCGATGTACTTTAAGGTACATGTTGTCCATACTTTGTTTATCAATTTTGGACTATAATAACCATTTTGGAAATTTAATTAATTGATGCGTTCATTCAAATATTAGTTTTATTTATGTGAATGAGCAGAAAAATTTGAAAACTTTTAACAAGTTTGTGAGGAAACTTAGAATGATTGTATGATCTTTTGGTCTGGTCATTATGTTTGATATGAAGGTGGAATAGCCGAATCTTACTACAGAACTTGCGCATAAAATTGCATTTGAGGTTGGTGACCATCATGTTGTTGCATGCAGCTAGATTTCAAGGGCAGAAAGATGCAATAAGACTTGATCTTACAGGGCATGGATTGCAAGTGAAGAAAGTAAAAGTTGAACCATTCAATTCAGGGCCTTTTCATTCTGTAGTAGCTGTTTCATCTGGTCCGGGTTCAGCTTCTCCAATCTGGTTTTGTCGGACGACAGATTTCTACTTCTTTTAATTTATATTTGAAGTTATGAGAAGAAAGTGCTTGGCTAATAGGTACCACGGGTTTCTGGTTAATAGTTGTAGAAAAGGAAAACATTACAAAAAGTTACCATATATGGTTGACAGTGAAAATCAGAAGTCTAAAATTTGGACTTTGAAGCATTAGGGCCTTTAATCCTTGTGGTAAGCTTACATCTGTGGATATTTGTTTCTGTCATGTAGTTTTTCTTTGGCCCTCATTCATGTAGTTGAAGATCCTTTTTCTCTATTAGAATTTCTCTTAAATAAATAAATAATTGTATTTTTTAACTTCTATTCAGATCACAAACACGGGTGCTGGAGTTTGTTGACCTGGGAGGTGAATTGAGGCGAGCTGTTTGGCATGCATCTATCAATGAAATCATTACTCTACACAAGTTTCTTAGTATGGACCAGCTGATGATGATCAAACACTATTTCAAGTATTCGGTTCTCACAAACGTAAGGAAAAGGCTATGAAAGTTCCATAAATGGAATTGCTCGACTTCTAGCACTTCGGTTTATGCAAAAGTTGTTTGATGATCCAATCAAATTCGTTCAGTTCTCTTTTTTGCAAAATGCACCTCATGGTGATGTTGTTCCCCAAACTCTAGTTGTAAATTATTGGCGTGCACCATTGGTTGCAAAAGTTACGGATGCAGGGTATCAACGAGCACAAGGAACAAGCCCTTCCGAGGAAGCATTGGAAATCAGTGATCATGTATTTGACATAGACGGAAGTGTTTACTTGGGGAAGTGGATGAGATCTCCCTCTAGGGTTTCTAGTGCTTCCTTTAGTTTTTGGAAGCATTCTCTGATTAGACAAGCACTAGTGCTAAATAAAAATCTTCTTATGGCTGATCAGACCATAGTTGAAGGGGCTGCAGCAATCTGCAAACAAAAATACCAGGAGGTGGAAAAAACTCAAGCCACAATTGATGCAGGAAACTTCATGGGATCCCCAGTAATATTAACCTTTTCAAGGTTTGGCATCTCTGTATCTATGTTTTGTTTTATTTCTCCTCAAATGTATGGTCCTTGTTTCAGCTCCGATCACACCATCTGTAATTTTATACATATAACCTTATATACCAATTGATTGAACTGATTTGGCGTTCTCTTTATGCAGGAACTTATTTCTTCCCTTAACAATAGCTGCTCGGAATTTCGAAAAGCTTAGATACTTGGAGGAACCACACTTGACCCTTTCTTTTCTTGGATTTGTACATACAATTATTTTCAGGTAGACAGTTTGCATAAATTATTATTATGCAAACAATACTTGGCCTTACAAGCAATTCTAACATACTAAATGGCTAAAAATCATTTGGGGCAAGATGATGGTTAGTTTATAGATTAAGAACAGAGATTTTATAATTTGTTGACAATTATCAACTTTTATCCTTCTCAATATGAATTCGTGAGCTCTGCATAAGCCATGCTTTATCTTGGTCTTAACATTTAAAATATTGATAAACACTTGGAATATTGTTCTTTGCTTTCGAGCTTTAGCTCTTGGGAGTAGGGTGATATGTGATATACTGTGCTTATATGCTAGCATTGGGAGATATAATCATGTACAAATTTTCCTTGTGATAAAAGACTGTCGTCAGGTTATAATTCTTGGGCGTTTATTTGAATTACTGTTTGTTGTTCTTTACAGAAATCAGCTGCCATATGTTTTTCCCAGGGCATTGATTGTCTTAGCCACTGGCATACTAACACTAATGGGCTCAAGGAGCAAGGTTGTCTGTGTAGATCTTTCGGGAAAGTCACTATACACGATCAGCCACCTTAAAATACTATTCAAAAGATAATAGTTGTAAAAGATTCCATGCGTGATCTGGAATACTTTCTCCAGAATCTGAATGTTACTCTCCTGAAATTACGCACATTTCTCCTTGCAGGTCAGCCTCAGGTATGATTTCTCGAGTGTAAAGAGTGCATGTGATTCTATAATGCTTTGGAAAATTCAAATGCTGTTTGGTGCTAATTTGAATTAATTTATACTCATTTAGACCTTTTCTTTTCTTTTTTTTTTCAATTTTTTTTTGGCAGATAACAATTGAGGTTGCACTAATGTTGTTATCATCTGGCAACCATTCTTGTTATACCTTTCAAGTATGTTATTGCCTTTCTTCTATGCAATATCTTCACTCGAGAGCTTGAATTCAGAAGGGCAATGATTAAGAGATTCTTAAGCTTCGTGAAGAAGCTTGGCTCACTGGGCCCGCAGCCCCTGTAATAGTATTACCCTTTTGAAGATGAGGAGTTAAATCGG
The DNA here is from genome assembly GCA_038382025.1 of Adansonia gregorii. Taxonomy (NCBI): domain Eukaryota; kingdom Viridiplantae; phylum Streptophyta; class Magnoliopsida; order Malvales; family Malvaceae; genus Adansonia; species Adansonia gregorii. Next base: position 8,981 of record JBBYHO010500488.1, read on the forward strand.
TGAATCGTAGAAGCCAAACAGATAAAAAAGCAATCAGGAAGAATGCAGAGCAGTGTAAGACCTAGATAGTTTTTTGACATCCACACGTAGTGTAGTTTTATACTGAAAAATCAGTTCCAATATGGTATACAAAAAGGCATATTTACATTGAATTCCTTCACCCATTTTTGTAGAAATTACACTAATATATGTGGAAATTTAGTCTTGCTTTTGGCCATACAAATTAGAGTAAGATGATTGAGTTAGTTGATGAGACTGGAGTCTTCTCTTCTAGAACATTATGTGATTCTTTTTGATTTTTGAACACATGGATGAATTACATCTTGTTAAGCACTTGAATTTGCATAAGTTAGAGGTTGCAGATGCAAAGATTTGAACTTCAAATATATTGAATAGCACCTCTTAAAAGTGGTTGCACTTACATGAATTAATTGGATAAAGCCTCGATTTCCCTGTGTGCCTATGGTGTGTCATGAAATTCTAGTTATGAATTTAATTAAAATATTAGCTTGGACTGCCCTGGGGAGTACACAATTGTTGGCATCATACAGCAGGTAAAACCCAAATTTTATATTCCTTTCTTCCTTTTTCAGGTTTCCAGCTGTCCAAAAGAACCCATACAGGAAAAAAAAAAAAAAAGCATAACATCCCTTTATATTTCAAAATGATCCAAATCGAAACCAGATTTGTGCAGAGTTTACTAAAATAAAATGTGTAAAATGGAAACCAATGGTAATGCTAGCATCAAACTTCTCCAGATCTGAGAGAATGCTTTGAAGCCGTCAGACGTAGTACTGCAAACAAGCTTCTCATCTTGATAGGTGCAAATTGTATTGTTCCTGGAACAAGCAGCAACCCATCAGTGAGCTTAACAAAACCATGTCAAATACCATTTTATCAATACCACATACTTACATATATATATATATATGTATATGCACGTTTGAAAGTAAGCTTTTGCCTTACCTTGTTGCACAAAATGCCACCATGTAATCTGATGCAGAGCAGGTTATGATACTAGCACGATCATCATAAGCATAGCTAGATGCTGCAGGACATACTTGTTTGAAACTCTTGGAATAGTTTGTTGGCAAACAGGCAGCTGGATCTACAAACGCCCCACGACAACAATATTGGTCGGTGTTAAAGGCATCGCAGGCACTCCTGCAACCAACAACCTTCCCATTTTCTTTAAAAGCAAGATCGGATGGGCAGCTTTGCCTCAAGTCGCCATCACAGCCAGCGGTGCTACAATTTCCTTTACCACCACCAGGCTTAATCACAATAGGCAGATTAAAGCCATCTACAAGGCTAACATCATAGTAATCGGTATCACCACCAAGGGTGAATTCGGCAATGGAAACAGGCAGGCTACCGGAGGTTGTACAATTTATGGAAGTGCCACAGCTACCTGTTTGACATTTGCCATTGCCATTTTTATCGAAATTGCAACCTGTTCGACCCCATATGCGACCACTCCAACCAGCCGGGGCATTATAGAAGGTAGTTTTGCCCGATTCCAACGTAAAGCCTTCACCATGGAAGTTTCCTCCGTGTGTGATTATTGCAGGCCATATTGTCTCTTTGCACTGATTCACAAGTGTAAAATTTTTTGCATTTGCACACTTTGCTGCACCTGCCAGAATATAAATCCAAGTAAATTTATATTTATAATTTACTACCATATGTTAAATAGTTGAGGCTTTCAAAATTCTATTATAACCAATAATAATTTACAACTCGATGTTAATGCCAGTTGGAGATGGTTGGGGACTCTTGTCAAATTCAAAAAGACTTAAAAAAAGAAATAGACATAATTAAAACGATGCTCCCAAATTTGGCAATAAAATTGCATGGCTGTTTTGATGATGGGGAAAAGGCATGAAAGAAACAATTTACCTGATGCAAGGATAACGAAAATGCAGAAAAGTAAACTGGAATTTTGAGCCAATGCCATCTTAGAGCAATCTGCGAGCAAGGACACTTTGAGACAGCCTAGAAAGTTTGATGTGTCTTGCTTTTAAATGAGCTTAACTTGGTTGAAAATGGGGGGGAGAATACGTGTAGGAGCAGGTGAATCTACAAGCAATGGCAGAGCCCAAAAAGACTTCCTTGCTTCCCTAGCCGGTTGATACCTTGCCTCAATCACATTACGTTGTACTAAATATATAGTATATCTTCTGGCACTTTCTATCTTCAAATCTTTAATGTAATATTCTTTCACTTTATTTCAAACTATTCAGCTATTTTAATGAAGGTATTTCATAGCCAACTCCAGCCTGGATGATCCCCAGTATGTATAGTTGCTAACGATGACGTCTGATTGCTACTTGTTTGATTTTCTGTGTGATTCTCGGGGCTCAAATTCAACAGAGAACAGTCCATTTGCATTTTATTTGCTTCAATTTCCTATAAGATGTTGCTTCAAACTTGACTTGGCGACTTGGAATATGATACACGATGTCTGTGTTTAAAGCCTGAATATAACGATGCGGGCACTGGGAGAGCGGCACACGTTTGAGTTTGACAGTAATTATGCACATTCTTCATTTGGGTTTTCTTTTAATTAACAGCCTGAATACTTCTTATGTTTTTTTTTTTTTAATAGTGTATGTAATTAATAGCTAACAAATTCCTAGCAATAACCATTAATGAAGCGACCCTTCTGCTTGGCTTGGCGTAGCTATCACGGGCTTTAACCCTTGTGGTTAATTAGCAGAAGCAGAGGGTAGCTAGAGACAGCGGCTCTCTTAAGAAGCAACCAATATTTTGCCAGCCACAGAATTTCAGCTTCAAGGATTATCATTTGGTAGTAGAGGCGGCTGTTGGACGATGGAATCGAGGAGATGTATGGTCTTTAGATTCAAT
>JBBYHO010500488.1:11948-22914 GCA_038382025.1 Adansonia gregorii
TTCAAGGATTATCATTTGGTAGTAGAGGCGGCTGTTGGACGATGGAATCGAGGAGATGTATGGTCTTTAGATTCAATTTGAGACAAAAGAAAGCCGAGACCCTTCTAGCGTTTGGTTTTTATCCTTCTCTTTTTCCTTCCTTTTTTCCTTTTCTTTTTTTTCCCCTTGCTTTCATGTAGCCCTATTAGTTGTGACTTGTGAGCTGGCAGTTATTTTTTATTGTCTTATTTTTAAACTGAACGAATTGAACAAATCAATAATTAATTAAAAATAAATAAATAATATTATTTTTGTTTAAATAAATTTGAACATAATTATATTTTTAAACTAATTTAATACGAATTAAAGATCAAAATAACTAATCGAATTAAACTGATTAACTTATTCAATTTCCAACTCATATTTAGATCAATTCTCTCGCTTTAGTCAATTTTTAAACCAAAAGCTCATCCCTAGTTGCTTTTCTGTTATTTATATTATTGGGGCGGGATGAGGCATTGTCGGTCTTTGGGTTTTTGGGGCCTAAACGACATTACTTGCTTTGTTGGTTTCAACTTTCAGATGTAGGGTCCGGAGCTGGGCAACCCAACTTCAGTAGAGCCCAGAGTGATAGGCTCCTAGGATCTTAACAGTGTTGTGGATAACAAGAAGACATACCCGAGTAACACACAACAACGCTTAATATGATGTTTTTCTCTTCCACACTTTTTTCACCTGTTTGAAACCTAAAAAGGTTTGGCGAAAATAAACCCTGAAAGTTTCAAATATGAACCCTGGGGATGACAGGACAAGCTTAAGAAAATAAATTTGATTTAATTCGCATAATAAAAGTCAAGAGTATCAAATATGAATAGATCAATAGTCTTCAGAAATGAGAAAGGACAACAAATTATAATGGCAAAAACATGCTAAATGACAATTACAGAAAACTGCAATGAATGAGGAAACAGTTTATTTTTGCCTTCTACTCTTAAGTTCATATATAGAAAGTAATTGAACAATTAACAGCAAAACGCTCTAAGAACAAGGTATCTTTCAAAAATATCCCTTGCTATTTATTAAGACTCAACTTGGTGTGTAGCTCTTCATTGAATATAACAAATATTTAACATCAAATCAAAACGAGTATAAGCAGTCAAGAACTCATCCCCGAAATAATCTAACATGTTACAGTTAATGTGATGGTGCAATGTGGATTTCTTTCGCCGTTAATCAGCACTGGACAGAAATATTAGGAAGTTCACACCTTGTGTAGGTTCTTTTCGCGTAGTATTCTCTCCATCAAGCAACAAAATTGGACAGCAACGCTAATTATGTTCACTAACTATGCAGAGCTTGCGGTTACCTTCTTCCGGACAATCCTCTTTCTCCGGGCCTTTAGAGCTCCAGTTTCCCCACCAGCAACAGATTCAGCATTTCCTTGTCTGATGCCAAGAAGTCCAAGACCAGAAACGATGGCATTCTTGGATATAAACCATTTAGAAGATGAGCTAGTCCTGTCCTCAGAAGGTCTGTTATAAGCCTTCAAGAGGTTATCTGACTGAACCAGCGGATCCACCTCAACACCTAGCCAAGCCAGCCTCGATCTCTCTCCTAGTTGAACATTCAAAACCCTGCATGGAACCAGTAAGGTGAGGCAAAAAAATACCACAGACTCCATTTCAGCAATCAACAATGAAGAGTTCAAAGTGCAAGAAAACATCAACTTAGTCATTTTCAAAATGATATAGTGATACTAGTGCCTGATGGTTTTGTTCTCTATATCGTGAGATGGGTAACCAAGACAAACAAGAGCAGTAGGAAAGGTATTAGAGATCCCTTCAATTGAATACTACTATATTGAGCAGTACATACAGGAAAGGCATCAAGAAGAAGAAAGGAATTCCCAAGCAAAATTATCAGAAGTACTTAGCACAACATAAACTAGATAAATAAAGAAGGGGATGCGGTCAGCGGGCGTGAGCAAGAAAGAGATAGAGACCGTAAAGCTGTGCTGAAGAACAAAGCTACACCAATGACATCAAAATGATTGACCATTGCTTGATCAAATCCACATAAAAGCTGATATCTAAGGTTTGCATAGATTCCGAGGAAAGCACCATAACCAAGTGCATGGGTACTCACAGACGGAATTGTCACAGATAACCTGCCAACAGTAAAAAAAAGCCCACCTTTAATACATAAGTAAATGAAGCCTGCAAACAATAAGAAAATTTTCTTCTTCCAAATAAATTGAACAAAAGTGTAACTGAAAATTTATGAAACCTTCTTACTTTTCCTTCTTTTTACTGGCCAAAAAATTTGACAAAGTGCCTTGCAATGCTCCAGCAGCTAATCCAACAATACACAACTCTGCAGCCTTATAGATAAAAGAATGGATTCTCTTTTGCAAGTCAAATTCCCTAAGTGGGTAACTCCGTTCAAATACATTGTTTGGAAGCTTCTGCAACGTGTTTTGCAAGTCAAACCGGAATGTGTTGCCATAAGAACGACAAGGAGCAAGAGACCAAACTACAAAAGCATTGCATGCTGCTACTGTGAGCACATTCAAAAGTGCCAGATCCCATTCTTGCCTAATCCTATTGACAAAGTAAAACAAGTCTTTATTAGTTTGGTTTAGCGAAATGGATAAATAAGGCAAGCATGCATCTCATCATGCTATTTAAAACTACCTATCCTTTCGATTCTTCAACTCCCACCAAACAGAAGAGCCAATAGTAGCAACCTCCTCTAAAAGAAGCCTGTATAAAAAGGCAGGATCTGCAAGCATCCTAAAAATAAAAAAGATTATACATAAGTATCATTTGCAGATTCAACAATATGCTGCAATCAAATATTCATTTCACTGAGTTAGCTAGACATCCTCAAGAGGTGCATAAGAGCATATTACCTGCCAATAAATGCCCGAGACATTCCTTGTGGAAGTGTTCGAGAAATAAATCTAGCAGCGGTTGGTCTGGCATTAATTGCTAAGAATTTTACCATTTGCGCTGAACTGACCAATCCCTGAAGGCAAAAAGCTTTAGTCAGCATCTGATCACAATGCACAAAGTCCCTGACCAAGCGATAAAGCAATAAGAAAAGTTACTAAACCATTTCATAAGCTTGTCGGAAGCCAGCAGGCAAGTCCATCATTGTCTTGTGCCACTCATTCAATACAGCATCCACAAATTTTCGATCAAAAAGCTGGAAAACAAAATGATGGAAAATAAATTGAAGTGAATATTTATTCTTTAAGCATTTGACTAACATAATTTGTTAAATATGCATAATGAATCTGCTAGACTTTGATCTCTTACCTCTTCAAGAAAAATCCTCCTTCTAAAGAGTCCACCCTCTTCTCCCTCCTCCTCATCATCAAAGTCATCGAAATAATCGTCATCATCTCCATCATCATCACCTCCATCCCCACCTCCATGATTAATTTTCTTTCCAATATCTCCGCCGCCTCCCCCAGTTGCAAGCTGCAATTTCTCTGTATTAGCTGACCCTTCCAAAATTTTGGAAAATTTTCCCAGGAAACAAATTGAATAAACAGCTTGAAATAAATATCTGATTTAGAATAAAAAAAAATTAACCTCATGCTAAAAACACTAGCGGCTAATTATTGAGGTTAATAGGACAAGCATCCAAACCCAAATCCTCATACTCAACCAACAGGCAGTAACATACATGTAAAGATATCTAAACAATAAAACAGCATAAACCTGATGTATAAATAACTCTTAGACACAGCCCTAAGTCCAAAACTTGTTATGCAATCGATACTTTAAAAAATCAACTACTGTATTCAAATTCACATATAAATCATGCATGCCAAATCACAAGTAGGTAATATATCTGAAAATATAAAATTCGAACAAAAATAACTTTGTCCACAATTTAACACTGCAAATGTTTAAGTTTAAGAGTTACTCAAAAATAACACCGAAACATTTTTAATTGTTGTCATCGTATGTTGTAAGGTTTTGTTCCTACCTTGCACCAATGAAGAATTGCAAGGATGGGATAGAACAGGCATCTATTAAGCTAGTTTAACTCAAATATAAATTGAGCTTCAGTATGATATATGCTAGGCTCTGTTGGATAGAACATCCAGTTAAAACATATCAATTAGAACCCAGATAAGTCTGATCAAAATTAATTGAAAAATAAAGTATGTTCCCCCGGGCTAGGCTACGCCAGAAAGAGAAAGAGAAAGCTCATGTAAGATTAGTTAAAGAAGAATATGAGCTAGCAGATTGAGATAAGCTTAGAAATTCAGCTGCCCAAAGTGACTTAAAGTGGATATAGTTGATCCTATTAAAAGGGTTCTCTCTCGTGATTAAGTCATTTCTACTGGCTCAAGCCCAAGGAGAGAGAAAAACCAGGGGTAAACACCCATTCTACAGCACGTGGATGGAACTAAACTATTGGCAATCTATGGAAAGGATTAAATAAGCCTGGTTCCTCTCGGAGGTGAAAGATAAAACCCAGTTTGACATTTTGGCGGAAGTTTTAAGGATCCTATAACTAATATGCAAAACCCCAGTTTGAACTACACATTATGAAAGATAAACCGATCGAATTTCACTAATTCAACAAAAAGATAAGACTTTCTAGCAGGAAGTTATTTCGGTTATTTTCTTTAAGCTTAAATAACAAAAATAGGCTAAATTCTCCATTTGAATTCATTCACTACATATTAAAAAAATTTAAGAAAAGTATCTTCTATATTGAATTCAAGAGAACATATCTGACCAAAAAAACATTCAGTCTTTAAATACTCCTAAAGTTTTTATACCTAAATACTAAGCAATTGCTTGCACTAATTTCAAGGGAAAAGAAACAAAAGAAAAAGAAAAAACTGCTTAATATCCATTTCTCAAATTAAGCTTAATTAAGTTAAAAATAACTCCTTAGGTAAAAGTTTGAAAACTAACCTCAGGGCTAGACGTGGACTGTTTCTGAGACAAATCAAGCTTTCCTTTCTCTAAGGTAACCGCACCAAACGCACCGTACTTTCCTCCTTTCATAACCGGCCCCACCTCACCCGAACCTGAAGAACCGGGCTCCACAGGCGCCGCCAGTGCCGCGAAACAGCGCTCGAGGGCAGCAACGGAGGAATCTCCACCTTCGATTAAAGAAGAAGACGAACATCTCACTGTCAGATTCTTCCTAAGCTTACCCGACAAAGGATGAGCCGAAGGCGGCAGACTCGGTTTTAATAACAATGTTTTGGGAAGTGGAGAGGTTTGGAACATTATATGAGACATTTTCTTTGTGTTTGGCCGGAGAGAAATTTACGGTTTTATTTCTTTTCCCAGAAATTCTCAGCTGTATCTTTCCCTCTAAAGAGTGTGAGAATGCGAAGAGGAGTAGGAAGAAAGGACTATGGGTCTTTTTTTTTGTTGGAAAGTCTAACCGACTGCAAGACGACCAAATCCAATTGGCGAAAAAAGAAATGAGTCGACCCGGGTGGTGTTTTCAGCGAGTGGAATCAGCCGGCTCTGTGAGTTTGGGTCATGCAGTTATCGACTTGTGGGCTCATTTTTTCTCGGGCCGAACTAACAAAAGTACAACGAACTTTTTAGCCACCAAAGTATTTAGGGGGAAAATTGATTTTCAATTCCTCATTTATTTCCCACTAAATTTCATATTTGCAATTTCTTTTCTTCGATTTAGTTAGATTAAAAAATTTTATAATTTATATTTCCTAGATATAATTGTACATAATTATTTTTTAACTGGTAATTATGATTTATTCTTGTATGTTGACACTTCTTTTATTTATTTATTTTATTGACAAGCACCAAAAAAACAACTTTTTTATATAGAAAAATAGTAAGAAAAGAGTTATATTATTTGAACTCTTTATTTCTTTAAATTTTTTTTTAATATTTGAGTTTGACATTTTATATAAATATAAATATATAATCCTTTTAAATATATAAAAAATTTTAAAAAATTAAGTTTAAATATTTGCATATACATATTTGCAGTTAACGTTAACCCCAAATACAAGACAGAGAGTTATTTTACGTTGTCTCTTCATATATATATATATATATATATTTGTTGATTGCATATACTTTGTAAGGGTATTCTTAATTGTCCAAACCTAGAAGGAAAACTTTTGCAGAAATAGAGTCCAAGGGGACTGAAGTATTCTGGAAAAATGATCCTGGGGACTACCATGGGATATGGCGGCAAGAAACCTGGCCTCACTCAGACAAAGGCTGACAAAAGCCAAATTACTTGCAGATGCAGTCATGGCTGCCTAGCCCTGGAGATATTAATCAAAACATTAAATTCAAGTTAACATCATGTCTCAATCATCCTTTGCTTTTCCTAAACTATATATGAACTCGGGAAATTACCAAACACAAATCCAGGAAACACAGCACATGTTAAAAGAGAAAAGGAATCCCTCGATGCATGCCTAGAAGCTATTCTCTTTCTCTCTTTTTGTTCACGTAAATTTACGTATATAATGAGCTGTAAATTCTTCTTCCATAATCTCAATAGCATTTCTAAAAATACCAACCAAAATCCCCATTTGCATAGCAAAAACATGTCTCTAAGTAGCCATCGTTCGGGTGTTACTGTCAATGGAATCCGAAGGATGAGAACCCACCACTACTTCTGGTGTCTCCATTGCCAACGAACCAGAAGGTTAACCAATTCAAACCCTTTTGAAACTTATTGTCCCCATTGTTTTCGTGAACTTAATCACGATTTGGATGTCTCAAGGACTAGGCTTAGAGCTGGCCTTGAACCCTACCAAACTACTACCAGGTTATTCGATACCTTGGCCACGGCTCTCGACCCCTCAACCAGGCGGCAAAACACCAATTTTGATAGAAGAACTCGTTGGGAACCTTTGATCACACTCAGTTTTGTTGAAGCACCTCACCAGTAGCCGAGTCCTATTGTTGAACCCCAAGAAAACATTGTGCCTCCTCGACACTATCATACAGGCAACGACTTAGAGGATTCCATTGAAGGCTTAACAGATAATGACAGGCCAGGGCCACCTCCGGCAGCTGATTCAGCCATTGAAGCATTGCCAACGGTGAACACAGAAAATCACCTGATCAACAGCGCGCAATATTGCCCCGTTTTCAAGGATGAGTCCGAGGTCGGTGAAGAAGCAAAAGAGCTACCATGCGGGCATTTATATCACTCTGATTGCATCGTACCTTGGTTGAATATTCACAACACCTGTCCTGTTTGTCGCTATGAGATCAATGATGATAATAACGCTGCTGCCGACGATACTCAAATCGGTGATATGGATTTTGGGGACACTGGTTTTGGTGCTGAAGATCTGGCAAATGGACTAACCTGGTAGCGGACTCAGTTCCTCTCTTCTAGGCCTCTTAGTGCATTCTCACATTGTGCACGCCGATACCTTGGTTTTCTTGATAGCAGGTTCAATCCAACTAATTTCTACCGCGAAGGTAGGATCTAATTGCGATGACTTAATCTTCTGATTGTTTACGGTTTGTATGTATATAGCAATTCTGTAACACAGTTGCTATGTTTTCCCCCACAGCTTGCTCCTGGTGGCCCTCTTGGCTTATTTTATAGCTTCCGTCTAAATATCATTATCACCTGCCAGCGTCGAAAATGGTTTATGCAACCTTTGGTAGTATTTTCAACCCTTACGAAGGCAGGTAGGTATGTATGTATGTGTGTGCGTGTGTGTGTGTATATATATGTCCGACTCTATACTGTACTGAGATTTCAAGACAAAACGTCGATGGGAAAATTTGACGTTGGAGCCTTAACAGGTATAGATCTTTTTATTTTCCATGTATGTTCTGCAAAAATGCCCCTATCAGCAAAAAAAAAAACATAACATTTCGTTGGAAATTAAGTTGTTTCATGATTTTGTTTTTGTTTGTTGCTTGCAAATTTTCTTCATTTGTTCATAGAAACAAAAACCAGTCGCAAAAGCCAAAAGAGACTTCTACACAAAGTAAGATAAATGTTTCATTTGGAACAGTTCCAACTAATTACTGGTGATCAGCCTTGGCAAAACTTAACAAGTATTTTCACGCTAATTGTTTGTTCTTTATCTCCTTATATCATTTGACATTCTTTTGTTTGTCTAGGTTGGTTCAGTTGCTGTCTTTGTCATGAGGCATAGAGGCATGATCAGAGATGTCAAAGAAGATCTACAACACAGCACAAGTTATTTTCTTAAACATGGTATGATTTAAAGCTTTTTGCAACTCAATGTTAAGAACCCGAGGAACCATATAACTGCCTAACTTGAAAAATCTAATACAATATTAAATCACTTGACCTTCCTTTTTTTTTTTTTTTTTTTGTGAACCACCAATATCCGAAGCTCATTGAATTTCAATTAATCTAGTGAACCATCAATATTCGAAGCCTACTGAATTTCGATTAATCTTTACTCAAGCTGACTGAAATCTCATAACGAGAGTGAAGCTCTCTCAACGAGCAAGACCTAGTTTTTATCTGCAAGAACTAGATGCCTGAGTTTTGCTTTATTGAGGTTTTTACTAAGATATTTGGTCTCATTATACAATGATTATCTTGAGAAAAAAAAATGTAGCAATTTGAAATTTCAGCTGGGAGGCTTGCTTGGTAGAGCAGCAATGAGCTGGCTGCCTGGAAGTATGAAGCTATGGCCAACGATGACCGAAAAATATTCTCCGACCAAGCACCGGCTTTTTATCTTGTTGACTGAAAACAAAAACCTCAATAGACCAGTTGAAGTATTGAAATTGTCAAGAGTGTATCCATAAATTTCCATGCTTAACTGTGTAGCGGCTCTGGTATTCATAAATTTGCGTCTCGAACCTCCCATTTCAGAGTTCCATTCACTACAGGAAGCTATTCAACATGCTAAACATACGTATATACTCCTTTTATCTTTCCTTCAGTATACTATAAAACACTAGCTTTTACATTTCAGAGTATCATCTTTCGCCTCCAGGCTTTACCTACATTATAGTTTGCTCAAGAAGAAGCAGCATATTCTTTACACTTGAATCAAATATGAGGGATGGTTATCCTTCAGACCTACGAGGTATGCCAGCCTGCTTCTTAAGTAGTCACACACCATACCTAGGAGCTATTCCCTTTGGGAAAAACATCCCACGTTTTCTTGTTATGACATCGTAAGCATGCGAAGTAAAACAAGTAGCCTGCTAACTTTCCAGCTTTGACCACCAGTTCATCTTCCATCTCATTTGCATATAGACTGCTTTGCCTGGAAAAAAAAAAAAAAAACTTGACACTTTTCAGAGGTACTTCTACCATCCTAGCTATATCAAAATTGGGATATGATTATGAAAATCACCTATCATGATCTTTTGGACGTCTTGGATCTTTGGTTGGTACGACACAATGAATGACTTAGATCATAAAAGGAGATGAAAGATTAAGACTCTTAAAAATCCCAATAAACAGAATTCCTTGCGGAAAACACGTACTGCATTAGCTGCAGACAACAATCACAAAAACAATCATTACAATTAGCTATAATTGAAATAACACAAAGAAAACTAAAAGCAAACGCATGTCCAACTGGCAATTCTGTAGTCGAAACCAACATTAACAAGATATAGATAGATGAGAACTGGATAGAGCTTAATGAATGCTAAAAACCTTGATATAGAAATATGACCTTTGCACTTGAACACCTTAAGCAGCGGAGGCTTTTTTTTTTTTTCAAGAAAGAAGCTATAGTGCTATATAAAATGGAAAACAAGACATAAGCAGAATCGAATAGTTCACTTAGCATAGATGCTTACATGATGGAGATTGTGCTAACGGAGACTTAGCAAGTGGTGCAGAAACAGGGCCTTTCATACTTTCCATAACTTGGCCTGAACGGGATCCGTAAGACACTGAAGCTAATGGTGGCAGATTTGGGGACAACTGTGACCGGGGACTCTTTAATGGTGGGTGGTTAGGAATTAGGTTAGAATGAGATATTGCGGAAGTGCTCGGTGAAACAGCAGGACGCGAGTATGGACAGGGGGAAGGAGGGTGACTCACTGCACTAGAAGATGCAGGAGAAATTGAGGGAGGAAGAGAAGGGTAGAGACCACTTCCAGGACCTGGTGAATGCAGGGGACTATGAGCAGATGGAGAAGCAGCTTTGCACTTAGGACAGGGTGGAGAAGGATGAATCTTGGGTGACAAAGTTGGAGGTTGAGTCGGTGCAAAAGTAGGATGTGGCGAAATTGACGGCCCTGGAGATGAAGCTGGTGAAGGAGTGGGAGGGGTAGCATGAAGTGTACCCTTCAGATAAGATGATAAGCTAATGCTTTTAACTTTACCAAAGACTGAATTATTAAGACCAAGATTCTTTGCAGGGGAGTCTGTGATGGTTTGAGCCAACTGCTTTAATCTCTGCGGCAGAAGGTTACCAAAATTATCTGACATCACTGAAGCCTGAACTATGACAGGTGAGGATATTGTGGAGCCATTTTTATTCGTTAATTGCACAAACAAGTTCTGCAACGCACAAATAAAAATAATTATAAACAAGAAATACCAACAAATAGGACTCAAACATTAGGGCATCAAAGGGTACAAAACTGTAAGGCATATAAGCTCCTCTTTTCGCTTCCCACAATCCCCAATTTCTGTTCCATTGTAACGAACAAAAACTTCAAGGTCCTGACTTCCTAGAGTAGGGTTATGATACAGTTATTAATACATGATCTGACATCTACAAATATATCCTAGGAGACAATCAAGAGCCACTGCTTCTTCAACAGCTGGGTTTGCTAAAACAGTTAACACAGAACACTTAAGATGTAGTGTGTTTCTCCATCCTTTATGAGAATCAAGTTATTAATATTCATGAATTCAATAGATTTGGAATAATTCGATAGCAAGAACCTTTCCTATTGTTATTGCGTGGGGAACCGAAAAATACGAGAAATTGATGAAGGCTTCAAGGTGTGTAACAATGCCACTTTCTTTAAGGTTTTAT
>JBBYHO010500508.1:0-22907 GCA_038382025.1 Adansonia gregorii
ATCATTTTTTTTTAGATTTCCACGAATATGTCCAACATATCTTGTTTAATCAAGAAACCCAGATGCATCTTGAAAATTATCAATTCGGTTCTTCCTAGATAATCGATGTCAGTAGCGAGATAAATTTCAATAGTCCAATCCCTTTTTATGATCCATGTTATGCTATTTCATTTATAGTCTCACTAACATGATTTTCTTGTGATGGTTATGTGCATTCATGTTTTCAAAACATTTCAAATAAAATTAAAGGTAATATTTCGCATGGGTATCTCTCCAGTGCCCAAAGTGGAATATTCCATTTTCAAAGTGCAATCCAGAGATCATTTTCATAAAAAATCTCTATATTCCCCATCTTTCCAGGGCGTATAAGAGAATAAATCTTTTTCATCAAAACCTGGATTATTTTTATAAAATTCATACATTAGAAGAGGGTTATATCGAAATAGTGACAGTTAAGATCGAAAGAGTCGAAATCGAGATAAGACACAGCTAGTAAGGTATCGATTTTGGGCAACGTGAAGAGGTTCATACCTCATCATGCATGACCAACTCCCAAACCCAAATGACAAATATTTGCATTACGTAGATCACGGGATCAATGTTTTGAGTGTCGTAACTTAGAACATAGGTTTCAATAGGCATTTGATCATGCCTAGCCTGAAATGATCGATGGCGACTCCAAGCGTTGGCCATTTTGTGATGGTCATATGAAACCAATAAGATGAGTGATTCATCTTATGGTCCCCCTCACTGTATAATGAATCGAGAATTCATACATTCTCGTTCTAGTCACATCGCTAAAGAATAGTCTCAGACAAGAAGATATTTCCAAGTCAGGAAAGTATTTTAAGTCGTAAGCACTCTTAGATCCGTGAGGATCCAACCCGGGGTACGTTGCGACAGTTGGTCTTTAATTACTAATTAGTGATGTTATCAATATAATCATGACAATATATTTGTGAATTATCACTAATTGCAAATAAAATTAATGCATTTCAACTTTTAATGCAAATTAATTAATAAAATAAAAATAAAATAAAAAAGAAAAAAAAGAAAGAAAAAGATAAAAAGGCCTATCGACCAAGGACAAAAAACAAGACTTCTTGTCGTCCCTCCCATCTTAAAAAACCATGGGAGAAGTTTCATAAATTGCTAAGGATTTTCATGGCCAAATTTAAATATTTTTTCCTAAAATTCCTCATGGGTTTTAAGTTTTCAAGCCTTTCAAGATAATTTCATGTAGAAATCTTGTAATTTTTGCTTATCCCCATCATTTTGTTTCTTTGTTGTGAGTCAAAATCATGTTAAGTTAATGGATTTTCATCCATGTTGAAAGGCTAACATGTTGACAATGAACAATTTTCTATATATTTGTTGTTATATTTAATTTTTTAGTTAAAGTTTGATTTTTTTTATGAACTGTTGTTGTTGTTGATGAAATGTTAGTTGTGTTGTATATATTTGTTTTTGTTTATATTGTTATTCTTAATATTTTTGTGTTATTATGTTGATTTACATGTTCACATATTTATTTTTTTTTATGATTTTATTTTTGTATTTGAGTTGATGATATTTATTCATGGTTGTTTTTATGATTTCGTGTTGAGAAAATATTTAATGATAGTTTGTTTTTCTTACTTGGCTGATTTTAATAAGAATTTTTTATGATGATTTTATGCCTACTTTTGTGTTGATTTTATGATTTTAGCCTATTTTGTAAATATTAGAAATTTTAGCGATTAAATCATAAAATACGTAAAATTTTTTTCTATGCCATTGTTGGTTTGGTTGAGAGCTTCATAGGTTGTTAGAAAACTATTTTCGCGTGTTTTGGAACATGTTTTAGGTGATTTTAACGTTTTAGGGGTCCTTTCATAATTTTAACAAATTTAAGGGCTAAATTGAAAAATATGCAAAAATCATGTTCTATGGCCAAAAGTGCTTGGCCCAACCATCATGTAGATTTTTTTTCATGATTTTTGGTTAATTCTTGAATGATTTGATGATTTGTTGTGATGTTTTGTGATATTTTATCATATAAGGGTCAAAATGTAATTTTACAAAGTTAAGGGGTTATTTTGCAAAATATAGAAAATATTTTATTTTAAGGACAAGGTGTTTGGCTGAATTCTTGTTGATATATTTGCTATATTTTCCATGTATATTTTCATGTGATTTTATGATTTTTAGGGCATTTCACCACATAAGGATTAAACTAAAATTTTTTTAAAGTTTAGGGACTAAATAGAAAATTTTTATATTTAGGGGGTAAAATGGACATTTCATCAGTTTTAACGATTTTTATTATTTGTATGGCCTTTCGTAGGGATATAGAAATTTTTAAAACTTTTTATATTTGTGCGGTCCTATGAAGGATACGAAAAGTAATTTAAATTTAAGAGCTTGATTGCAAATTTTGCATTTTAAATCAAATTTTAAATTTTAGCCTTTCCATTTAGACTAAATTCATCTACTTTTCATCATTTTTAGGTTATTTTAACTTCCATTAGGGTTGTTCAGATACTTTTATATCAAGGGTATATCCTAGGGGCATCTTGGTAATTTGGCTCATCATTATGCTTTTACGCCAATGGTGAATATTTTAGGATTGGTTGTGCCTTCTAAGGTCATTTTAAGGCCCATTAGGGTTATCGAGATACTTTCATGTCGAAGGTATACCCTAAAGGTATTTGGGTAATTTTGCTTATCGGGATGGTTTTACGTCAAAGGTGAATATATATTTAGGATTGGATTAGTTTTTCATGGTCATGTTAAGGTCCATTAGGGTTACCGATGTTTTCATGTCGAAGGTATATCCCAAGAGCATTTTGGTAATTTTGCTCATTGGGATGCCTTTATGCCAAAGATGGATGTTTAAGACTCATTCAGCCTTCTAAGGTCATTTGAGTGTCCATTAGGGATACCGGCATACTCTCATGTCAAAAGTATACTTTAGTGGCATTTTTTTAATTTTTTTCATTGAGATGTTTTTATGCCCAAGGTGAATGTTTATGATTCATTCAGCCATCTAAGGTCATTTTAGTATCTATTAGGGGTACTAGGATATTTTTATATTGAAGGTATATCCCAACGGTATTTTTATAATTTTCTTTACTGGGATGCGTTTATATCAAAGGTGAATGTTTAGGATTCATTCAGCCTTCTAAGGTCAATTTAATGTCCATTAAGGATACTGTGATATTTTTATGTCGAACTTATCCCTTAAGGGCATTTTTATATTTTTTCTCACTAGGATGCTTTTATGCCAAAGGTGAATGTTTAGGATTCATTGAGCCTTTTAAAGGCATTTTAGTGTCCATTATGGGTACCGGTATACTTTCATGTTGAAGGTATCACCAGAGGCATTTTCGTAATTTTCCTCATCGGGATGCTTTATGCCAAAGGTGAATGTTAAGGATTCATTCAGCCATCTCAGGTCATTTTAGTGTCCATTAAGGGTATTGGAATACTTTTATGTCGAAGGTATACCGTAGGGGAATTTTCATAATTTTTCCCATAAAGATGCTTTTATGTCAAAGGTGAATGCTTAGGATTCATTCAGCTTTTTAAGGTCATTTTAGTGTTCGTTAGGGATACTGGGATACTTTCATGTTGAAGGTAAGGAGCATTTTTGTAATTTTCTTCACCGGAGTACTTTTATGCCAAAGGAGAATGTTTAGGATTCATTTAGCCTTCTGAGGTCATTTTAGTGTCCATTAGAGGTATCAAAATACTTTTATGTTGAAGGTATACCCTAGGGGTATTTTTGTAATTTTTTATCAGTTGCTTTGATGCCAAAGGTGAATGTTTAGGATTCATTCAGCCTTCTAAGGTCATTTGGTGTCCATTAGGGGTATTGGGATACTTTCATGTTGAAAGTATACCCATAGGTATTTTCGTAATTTTCTTCATCGGGATGCTTTTATGCCAAAAGTGAATGTTTAGGATTCATTCAGCCTTCTAAGGTCATTTTAGTGTCCATGAAAGTTATCGGGATACTTTCATGCCGAAGGTATCCCTGGAGGCATTTTTATAATTTTTCTCACCGAGATGCTTTATGCCAAAGGTGAATGTTTTGGATTCATTCAGCCTTTTAAGGTCATTTTAGTGTCCATTAGAGGTGTCAGGATACTTTTATGTCGAATGTATACTCCAGGGGCATTTTCCTAATTTTACTTGCCGAGATACTTTTATGCCAAAGGTGAATGTCTGGGATTTATTTAGCTTTTTAAGGTCATTTAGGTATCCATTAGGGGTATAGGGATACTTTCACGTCGAAAGTATACCTAAGGGCATTTTGATAATTTCGAACCAAGTCCTATATGATTACAAGGATATTTTCGTGCCTAAGGAACACATTAGGAATAATATTATTCTTGACTTTTATGAAGTTTTATAAATATTTTTAATAAAATATAAAATTTTCTTTTTATAACTTTAAGGCAATGTCTCAAGTTAAAATAATACGTAAAATTTTTCTCAAGATGTGAGAGGTTTTACGGATTATTTTAATAGCGAGATATCTTTTTCAAAATGAAAATCGGGATTATATAAATTTTGAAAAAAATAATAATGAAACCTTTCGCATTTTTCTAGCCCTCCATCGAGGTGCAAAAGATATTTTTAATTTTAAATCCTGTTGTGTTCCTCTGGTTCCGTTGGGAGATAAAGGAGAATGATAAAAAGCTTTTGGGTTCCACTAGTTTTTCAATGGAGTACGTAAGAGATTTTGACTTCCAAAATTCTGAAAACCTAATCTTCCTGGCACGGAATAATGAATTTGTTTCACAAATTATTATTTCAGGAATCTATAATTAAATGGCATATGTTGAAATCGAATAAAAATTAAGATTCAAGTTAACAGGTAATTAATTAGGTGCCGATTTTTAGGCATCACAAGAGCGTTGATCATTTCTTGTAATTTTAACCGACTTCCAAACCCTTTTATATGATCTCTGGTATGATCGGGGGCCATAGAGTTTGTATTCTAGGGTTTCGTAACCCTCAAAATACAAATTTCGACAGATGACCAATCTCACTTAGCCTAAATAGATTGATGGTGACTCTAAATAAATAGTCATTTCGTAATGACGATTTAAGGTTAAGTCAAGTGAACGATTCATCTTGACCACTTGGTCTCCAAAATAAGAAAATATCGATAATGATATGGCCTATAGTAATAAGAGAATATAAAATAATGATAAATTTAACAAATATTGGAGTGAAGGCCATTTAAGTTGAGCTTGGTTAGGATTCGTACTCGGGCCATATTGCGCCACACTCTAATTAAGGTATTGATAGTACTTAGAGTAATTTTCACTTAATTAGTAATATAGTTGACTTCTTACTGTAAAACAGATGCTTTAGTTACTATTTTCATAAAACAACAAATATTGAGTAATATTTCATTAACCATTATTTTTTATTTTTGAATACGGTTTTTTACTTCTTTTTTTTGTTTTTAAATTGTTTAGTTGTTCATTCACTATCTTAACAATTTTTTTTATCTCACTCTCAGGCAAATTTCAAAATATTAAAAACTCAATAGCTTTAAAAAATTTTCTTTCATAACGAAGGTTTTTGGCTTTTTGGTAATTAAGATTTTTTTAGTATGATTTTTTATTTCTTATTTTTATTAGATTTGTTTTAGTTTAGGCAGATTTGACATATTGTTGTATACGCAAATTTTGTGTCGAAATATGACTAGAAAAATTTCGAGACGAGTAAAAATTTCATTTATCAAACTTGAAAGTTACGATCTTTATATACTCGTCAAATAATTTTTTTTTTTAATTTCTTTAACAAAACTTGAATATGAAGGTCTTTGAACTTGATCTTTTTATGAAAGAGTTCTAAAAGAATTAAACTTTTCATTTACCTCTTAATTAATTTTATCAAAAATAAAATTTCTTTATTT
Source organism: Adansonia gregorii (assembly GCA_038382025.1). NCBI lineage: Eukaryota > Viridiplantae > Streptophyta > Magnoliopsida > Malvales > Malvaceae > Adansonia > Adansonia gregorii. The sequence goes on from JBBYHO010500508.1 coordinate 5,918, forward strand.
ATCTATTAATTAATTTAACTTAATTAGAGATAAAATTTCTTTATTTATCAATGATTTAACCTATTAGAGATAAGATTTTATTTTTCATTTATCTCATAATTAATGTAACTTAATTAGAGATGAGATTTGTTCATTTGCCTCTTAATTAATATTATTTAATTAGAGATAAATTCCTTTATTTATCTCTTAAGTAATTTAATTAGAGACAAGATTTGATTAGTAACATGTGGTAATCAATGGTTGGTAAAATTTTTTTCTTTTTCTTTAAATGCCTCTTTAAGACTTGGTTACATGCATGATTTTGATGAGTGTAACAAGTAGACAAGTCTTGAAATTTAATTCTTCTTGGATGCACTTTTGCATTAGTTTAAGAAGATTTGCCAGCTTTATTGTTCTTCTTGACCTTCTTATTCGACAAATGAGTAAACCTTGAAATCTTGTTTAATAGTCACATACCTAATTCAATCAAGAGTATGATTTTTATTTGGCATACTTTGAGACTTCAATGATACAATCCTAACTTTACTTCATAAAAAATAAGAAGGATAATAGAAAAAATAGACAAGGAGACACAAAATAATAGAAGTTTCTAGAAGGAGAAAGGGAAAAAAGAGAAAAAAAGGTTTCCAACGGAGATAAGGGAATATTCTTTTAATTTATTTGCTTACCCTTTTCCTCTATAAGGTATTGATATTTATAACTTAAATTGACTCAACTTAGTTTGTTACTTAAATTAACATCTTAATTAACTAAGCTTTAAATGCTTAATGCTACTAGATTAAACTTTAGACTATTAGATTGGAATCTGGCCTATAACAATTGCTTCCTTGCAGGAACATCATTGTTTTTAAAAATGATAGGTGTTTTTACAATGTTAGAACATCTTATAACGTCATCCAAGATTTCATATGCAGAAGACCAGAGCTTAAAGGCATCAAAATCTATACAAGAAAGCATTTGTGTCCAAGCAGTTGTGTCTTTTACATGGTTGATTGCATCCTCTATAATAGTAAGCATTAAGTCCTTATTTGCATGTAGCAGAGGCCAAAGCTTATCAACATTTTTTATAACAATAGCCAAACATGTCCACAAACCATAAATATATTCTAGATTGTATCATCTTGATAACAATAGAGGTTCCAACTAAAGTCAATCTGAACATGCTGAGTGTGATAAGGGGGAGGTTTGCACGAGTTTGCATTGAAGTTGACATGAAAATAGCCAGTTATGGGGAAGATTGAAGAACCATTGATATTAAGTGAAGTATGAGGGCTTCACATTATATGTTTATTTTGTGGATGTTATCAACACTTGGCTCCTGACTGTAAGATGCCTAAAATGTGATAAGATGGCTCAATCAATATGAACCTAGTGCAAGAAACCATAAGCCAAAGGTAGAATCTAACTTTTGTCATCATGAATGGTGGAGTAAAAGATATTGGTCAACAGTGTAGTGAGGTGATTCCAATTCAAATTGAAAAAGGTAATTGAGAGGTTATGAATGAAGATTATCTAAAGGTTTTGCATGGAGAATGGTTAGTTGTTACGTGATAAAAAGAGCAATTACAAAGAGAAAAAACAAGTTAGAGATTTTTAACCCACGAAATCAAAGAAAGACAAAATGACATCAACAAACAGTAAACATGCAACTGCCTATAAGGGTCACAAGGGACTTTATGTGGGAAAAGTACCCTAGATAGGCCCAACTTGCACACTATTTCTTAACTGAGGGACCATGACCCACGTGATCAACTAGACTAGGCCAAGAATAAAAGGGTTCGTAAAGAGATTTCACTATCTACATGGGCCTTGACTAATAATGCTAAGATCGTTGAGTTGAAGTTACTGAGTCATAAAAAGCAAGACTCATTGACCCTTACACCATAACATGTCAAGGATGCATCAGCAATAAAATAGGGCTTGCATGGCGTGGCTAACACCTAAGACGGTTGATACCTAATCTAAAGAACCCTTGCTTCATGATTGTGGCGAGGGTGCAAAGTCAATGACAAAAATAAAGATGAGCTCTCAATGTCATTACCAACCACCTGACCTAAAAGAACAAATGATGATTACGACATGCACCCCAAAATGATATGGGTGCTAGTGTTAACAAATTTGAATAGATGGAGACAATGGAAAAAACACCATTGGAAAAGGTTATGGGGGAGGAAATGGAAAAGTAATGAGTCATGGTGGCTTAGCTAAGACTGGATTCGTGCTTCCCTTTCTTTGTTTTGTATATGATTGAGTTTAATGATATGTCTATAATCTTTTAGAACATCAAATGAGCTGCAAACAACCAAACTAGAAGCCATATGTAAGAGTGGTCACTGACTATAAACCAACCATGTTTCTTGTCTTTGAAACACATATCTTATTTTTTAAGGTAAGTAGGTTTGGGCAAAGCTTGGATTATTTTCCAATGGCTATTGAACAGGTCTAAGGCTATTCTAGTGGTATCTGGTTTTTAACTGCTTAAGGAAAATAACTTTAGTATCATTGATAGCTTTGCACAGGCCTTGATCATGACTATTAAGTCGGTAAACAAAAAGTGGGTTTGCCTAGCAAATTATGCTAGTCCAACTCCTATCGTGAGAGCCCAATTGTGGACTCACTTAGAGAATTTACATAGCATTATTCAAGTTCCATGGCTTTTTCTTAGCGATTTCTAAAAGTTCTCTTATCTTATGAAGTGATAGATGGAAACTTTTCGTCATTGAGGGCCTCTTCCTTTGCCTTGACCCTTGGTATTTATAACTTGGTAGATTTAGGTGCCATGGAGAACAAATTTTTAGGAATTTTCATGGATGTCGACATGTTGCAGAAAGGCTAGACTGTGGGTTGGCAGACTAGGAGTGTTATCCAATTTCCTTAAGCAAATATAGGATAACTGTGCATTTTCTGCTCGGATCATATTCCCTTGTTTCTTTACTGTTGGAGACCTCTTACTCGTAATAGAGCTTGCCCATTTAGGTTTGTATGTTAACATGGCCGATATATGAATCATGACCAACCTAACTTAAAATGGCAGATATAACTATTATTTTTTAATATTTAAGGGCTGTATCATTATTATTATTCCTCATTTTTCATGTCGAAGGACTAAGTTATCAAGATGAATCATCACTCAATTTAAACTCTAAATAGTCATTACGAAATGGCTATTTATTTTGGAGTCACCACTAATCTACTTTAGCCAAGTGAGATTAGTCACCTATCAGAGTTCTCATTTCAAAGGTTATGAAACCCTTAAAAAAATTTCGAGGTTTACGCTCAAATCAGAGATCACTTGAAAGGGTCCAAGAGTCATTTACAATCACAAGGAAGGATTAACGTTCTCGTGATGCTTGGCAATCAATAACTTATTAATCATGTGTTAACTTAATTTTGGATTTTTATTTAGTTTCAATATTTGATATTTAATTATAATTTTCATATTTAAAAATAAAATTTTATGAAAAAAATTTATTATGAAATATGAAAAAATTAGGTTTTTAATATTTTTGAAAATCAAAATATCTTTAGCACCCTCCGAAGAACCAAAAGAATGCCAAAGTTTTTATCATTCTCTTTCATACCTCGCTGGTGTCTCGATGGAATATGAAAGGTTTTAAAACAATAAAATATCTTTTGTACCCTTTTGGAGAGCTAGAGGAATGCAACGTGTTTTATTTTTTCCAAATTTGAAAAAAATCCTGATTATTAGTTTGAAAAAGGATATCTTGTTATTAAAATAATCCGTGAACGCCTTTCGTATTCTAGGAAAAATTCTACATATTATTTTAACATTGGAGATATTGCCTTGATTTACAAAAATTTAAATTTTATTAATAATATTTAAAAATATCGTAAGATTCTATTTAGACAGAATATACTAAACTTGACTCCAAAGGCCTGAATGTGGTTAATATAACTAACATGTTCTCTAAAATACAGCTTCACCCCCAATAGTATCCCAGTGACTCTAAAAGACTCGGTTCTAAAATAAATTAATGCTATATCTCTAAAAAGTACCTTTAACATGCATGTATCCTGGTAAGCCTAAAAGGTTCTATAACTATATAAACAAATGAACCTATTCTTACTATACATGTTCGAAATAAAAGTATCCCAATGATCATATAAAACTTGGTTCTAACGAAAATTACTAAAATATCCCTAAGATTTACCTTCAACATCTAGGTATCCTACCAATCCTTAAAAGCTCAGTATCTCTATAAAAAGATGAACCTATCCCTATTATGCACCTTCTACATATAAGTATCTTGGTGATCATAGAAGGTTTAGTTCTAGAAAAAATTATTAAAATATCCTTAAGGCATACCATCGACCTATAAGTATCCTGGTAACTTAAAGGACTCGAAATCTTTATAAAAAGATAAACCTATCCCTATTATGCACCTTTGACATATAAGTATCTAGTGATCATAAAAGGCTCGATTCTAGGGAAAATTATTGAAATATCCCTAAGGCGTACCATCGACCTATGAGTATCCCAGTAACCTAAATAGCTTGATGACATCATAAATAAATGAATATACTCTTACTGTAGGCCTTTGGCTTATGAGTATCCGAGTGATTACATCGGCTCGATTTTCATGAAATTACTAAAATACCCATAATCTGTACTTTCGACCTAGAAGTATCTTAATAACCTAAAGGGCACGAAAATGATAAGAAATGATAATTACACCCCTCATGGGTAATTTTGACATCAAAATGACTAAAAATATGCAAATTGCTAATGGGCCCCTGAGCTTTTTAAAATTACATTTTTTACCTTAATGAAAAACTAAAAAGAATAACAAAAGTTTAATAAGTTCTACACCCTTACGGAAGACCATAAGAATGTTAGAAATATTCTTAAAATATCATACTAATCCTAAAATATAAAATTTTTATAGATGTCCCTGAAATTTTTTAACTTTGCAATTTAGTGCTTATACAAAATAAAATCATAATTAGACATGAAATTCATCACAAAAAAATATGAAAAATCATGCGAAAGATCATATAATAAATACGACCAAGTACTTGTGGCCTTAGAACAATGATTTTACAATTCTGTAAATAAGCCCTTAAACTTTCTAAACTTGCAAAATGGCTACAATATGATGGCCAAATGATTGGCCTTGAAATAAAATTTTTTATTTTTGCAATTTAGTCCCTACATAATAAAAAATCATAAATTAACACAAAAAATATCGTGAAAAATCGCAAAATCCACACCAAAAATTGTGAAAATGATTCATCCAAACACACTTGGCCAAATTTTTTTCACATTTTGTAAATTAGTCCGTGAAATTTTTAAAATTATAAAATGACCACAAAATGGTACAAAATGCATAAAACACCTTTAAATATGTTAAACTAAACATAAAAACACTTTTAAAGATGTGTACATGGTTTGGGCAAGCTTGGATGGCCGTGAAAAAAATTTTGTATTTTTTTTGCAATTTAGTCCTTAATATTTCTACATTTGCAAATAAGCTAAATAAAATAAAAACTTTAACAAAATCTGCCCTACATGATTCAACCAGCATGTTTTTTTGGCAACAAATAATTTTTTCATCGCATATTTTCACAAATATTAACATATATACATGTTAAAATTTTTACCAAACATGAATAAGCATAAAAACATAAAAAATAATGAATAAGTCAATGCAAAACAGCCTAAAAATATTAAGAAAAATCACATAAACATATATTTAGGAAAATAATAATATATGTATTAACAAACACAACAAACACAAATAATCTCAATGAAAATCAAATTATTTCTAATAAAAATTAGGTAAACGAACAAAATCAAAATCTTTAATCGTAGCCATCATACTTAGCGTTTCTGCATGAATCAAAATTAATGACCATAAGTACTCATTTGGCTCATTAAAAGAAAGAATCAAACAAGAAATAAACAAAATTTAAGAATTTTACAAGAAAATAACTTAGAAAAGCTTGAAAATTCATGTAGTTTATTGTTTTTCTTGGTTTTTCCTTCCTAAATCCTAAAGGCTTGAAATGGAGAAAACCATCCCTATTTTATATGGGATGAAGTTGGCCAAGGACTGAAGAAAAGCCCTTGGCCTAATCCTAGAGGTTTCTAGGATTTATTTCTTTTTTTCTGTTTATTATTATTATTTTATTTTAATTTTTTCTTAATTTTTTTAGATTGATTTGATTTAATTTATTATTTTTGTCATTTCATGAATTGCATCATGCATGACATCATCAATTCTGGAGATATTTGAGTTGACATTTGTATAATCTATAAAATTATACAATAAAAATTAATTAAAAGGATTAAATTGTAAAAATAAAAAAATTATATATTTGAAATAAAATTTTATATGATCAATTCAATTTAAAGTAATAATAAAAATAATTTTTGTATACAATAAAAAATTAAAAATAGTAAACTCATAAAATGTTACAAAAAAACCTTCAAAAAATTGTTATATGCAAAAAATGCAAAACTTATAAAATAAATTTAATTTTCACAAACTGATTAATATGAATTTAATGAGAATATTTAAACACTTTAAAAAATTATAAACTTAGACAAATCCCTAAAAAAAATTGATGGATTAGAAACTCCGTATCTTGAAAATGAGAAAATTCTAGAAAACAGAACACAACTCATAAAATAAATTAAATTTTGAAAAACTAGTTTAATATGAATGAAATAATAATATTTTAAGAGTTGTGAAAATTATAAACTTGAAAAAAATCTATTGAAAAATTTATAGAGTAGAAACCTCCTTATCTTGTAATCAGGAAAATTCTGAAAAAAAAATACAAAACTCATAAAATAAAGTGAATTTTGAAAAGCTAATTTAATGATGGTTAAACAAAAATATTTAAAGAATTTTAAAGTTCAAAACTGAAAAAAAATTCCACCAAAAATTTTATAGATAAGGAAAATCTCATATTTTAGAGCTAGGAGAATTCCAAAAAAATACAGTGAAACTGATATAAAATGAATTAAATATTCATTGAAACTAATACTCATAAAATAAAAAGAATTTTGAAAAGTTGATTTAATGATGGTTAAATATAAATAGTTCAAGAGTTTTAAAGTTCAAAACTCGAAAAAATTCCACCAAGAATTTTACAGATAATGAAAAGCTCTTGTTTTAGAACTAGGAAATTTTCAAAAAAAAATACATTGACACTTATATAAAATAAATAAAACATTCAAAATGTTAATTTAAAAAATGGTAAAGATGAAAATTCAAGATCCGAAAGAAGTCTATTGAAAAAATTCGCAAGCAAAGTACTTACGGTATGGTGAGAAATTAAAAAATAAGTAGCAAAATTTCCAACATAGACACCTCGTGGTAAAAATGCCGATATGAATTTTTTCTTGAATATTTATGATTTTTTGGAGTGAGTATCGGCATAAATACCACACTAGTATCGATAAAGATATACAACATCAAGTTCCCAAATTTAAGAAAAAATTCTTGAAAAAATTCCTTAAAATGTAAAATTTGATCGTGTTATCATTCGCATAAAGAAATTTCAAAATTTGGGAAGTGTAAAGTTAAAAGGTAATTATTTTACATTGATATTCGTCTTTTTATCCAAGACTTAGTTTTTATGACCCTTGAAATGACACTAAATTTGTCACATGCACTTGCGATCGTTTAAGCCCAACTAAATAGGTCTTGAAAATGTACATTTCCCTTAAAGGAAATTTTCCTCCATTATGATTAGTGCCTAATTTTGTATTTTGGATATTTTTAGACTGATAAAAGAGAGGTTCGAACAAAATTAAGTGTTTAGAGGTTGAAGTTACTTGGATGAATCATCCAAATTATCAATCTATTGTCCTCATAGGCTTGGAATGGTAGCAAACTTGGCATCCCTAAAGGCTGAATAAGGTCAAATAGGATTCCATCCATTTTAATAGAAATTTTTTTGGGAGCATTTTTAGAAGAAGCACCGCTTAGAGGCTAAGATAAGAGGTATCCAATGCCAACTTGAGAATTACAATTCATCTGACTTAGTGCAATTCGAAAAGGAATTACAGCGAGAATATAATGTCATTCTTAAACAAAAGAAGGTTTTATGGTACCAAATCCCATGAGAAATATGTCAAGTATAGGGATTGCAACACATTATTTTTCATGCCTAAACCATCATTCAAAGATTTTGCAACAAAATTAATAGGTTAATTGTTGATGATAATTGATTACTAATGATGAAACCCTTAAAAAGAAAGCTAAGAATTTCTTTCAATCTTTTTTTTATGCTAGCGAAAGACACCAACACATTGTGCTTAAGCTTGGTATAGAAACTAATAGCTCCCTACTTCAACTAGTCATAAAAACAGAAGTTCACATGGCCCTGGCATCATGGAATCTTACAAAGTCTAGGCCCTGATGGATTCTGTCCATTATTCTTTTAAACTTATCAGGATATGGTGGGTGATAAGATTTAGAAGGCAGTGAAAGAAGCTTTTATGACTAGTAGTTTTGCTCCTAGGCTTATAAAGACCCTTATTGTCCTTATTTCCAAGATGGAACCCTAACCTGCTTGAAGGGTCTAGGACCAATCAGCTTATGTAATGTGATCATGAAGTTCAATACCAAGGTTCTCATGAATAGATTACATCCCACCTGGGTGACATCATTACCCCTTCCAAAGTAGTTTTATTCTTAGCCGAGGTATCTTGAAAAATGTCATCATTGCAGAAAAGTATTCCACTATATGCATAAGACTAAAAGCAAATGTGGTTCTTTGTTATTTAAAATAAATATGGAGAAAGCTCATGATCAAGTCAACTAGGAGTTCCTTAAAGTCAATTTGTCAGAGCTTGGCCTTTTTTCCCTCATTACTAATTTGATTATACATTATGTTACCTTTTTCAAATTGCATTACTAAGTTTGGAATCAAATGAGTTATAGACTTTAACTAAAAGGGGATTGAGACAAGGCGACCATTTTTTCCTTAATTATTTTTCCTGCGCATTGAGAACCTTGCTCTACTCATAGCCAAAGAAGTTGAGCTTGGTGCTTGCCATGCTATGAGAATCTTCATTGGAGGGCTTGATATCTCTCATCTTTTCTTTGCAGACAACTGGTTGTTTACCATCAAAGTAAAAGTATCCTAAGTTTACCTTGTCACCAATGTTCTTCAACAGTTTTCTCTAGCATCTGGCCTCAAAGTGAACTTGGAAAAGTTAAAAGCAATGTGCTCCAAAAATGTTTCTAGTGCTAAGTGTGCGAAGTTTGCAAGTATATATTCCATTAACTTCATGAGCAATTTGGGGAAATATCTCAGCTTTCCTCTTTTATTTGAAAAAGTAAGGAAAAAAGATTTCAAATATTTGGTGGACAAAATCCATACTAGATTAGCAAGCTAAAAGGTACGTCTGTTGAATAAAACTACAATGCTAGCTCTGGCTAACTAGGTGCTCACAGCGATACCCACCTATTCTATGCATATCTTGTGGCTTTTGAGTGGTATCTGTGATACATTTAATCATACTATTTGCAACTTTAATTGGCAAACTAACCTATACAATCCCAAAAGCTGGCGTATAGTTAGATGGGACATTGTTGCTTGTCTCAAAAAGCTAAGAGAAATAGGTATAAGAAAGAGCCACCTATTTAATGTAGGTTTACTTGGCAAATTAATTTAGCATGTCACATGCAAATTAGAAAAATTATAGGTCTAACTCTTGACTCATAAATACTTATATGGTACTTCAATCCTTGCTACCAAGGGAAGAGTGGATATTTTTATACTTGAAGGTTCATAACCAAAACCATGGCTATGCCATGAAATAAGTTCCACTTTAGAGTGAGCAATGGTGAAACATTGTTATGGTTTGACAAATGGATCGACGAAAAGACTCTATGTAGGATTTAATTAAGAATGTACCTTTAACCATTGTTGATTAAGAATATAACCTTACTCCAAGTACACTAAGATGAACACCCTATATAAGCCTTCTAGTTTATTTCCTTTTCTTAATAAAATTGCCTTATGATGATGCACATGCAATTCATATAGACTAGATTAGGGACCTATACTAGAAAACTAATTAGAATTGTATCCTACCATTAAGGAATCCATATTCTAATCAGTAACTATAGTAAAAGCTTAACTCTTATTACTAGAGTTTTAATTTGAATAGGATTTACTAGATGATATCACCTTAATACTAATTAAAAATATTAATTTGGGTCCATAATTATTATGTGGGCTATTTGAAGTCTAACATTCTCCCACTTGGCCCATATGATAAACCAAGAACTTAAATAGGTGATAATTAAATCCAAAATATAATATAGCCATAAGTTTCTCTAGCCCAACTCCTACTTCAGTAAAGATTCACATAGCATGAATCATGGTGATATCATTCTAAAACAAATATTCTCTTCCATATATTGCAATGCATGGTCATCTTTAAAAGAGCACAAACTTTATATGCTTTATAAACTATAATCATTCAAGGTCTACTCCACATGTAAACTTTATATGCACAAACTAAAATATGTCCATAAACTCTAAGAATATGAAATTAACAAAATCAAAGAAGTCAAAATATATTTTGATAGATTTAACTCTTCCTATATGATCCAATTGAATTTTAAACTGTTTTGTCGATGATGCTTTTAATCATGAGATCCGCTATAATTAAATCTGTACTGATGTGTTGGATACCTACTTTTTGCTTCTTTGTAGAGTCTTTAACAATAAGCTACTTTACATCTATTTGCTTACTACGAACTCTCACTTTTATCATTCTTATAAAAGCATATTGATAAGAGTTGTCACAATTGATCTTTAATGGCCTTGCTGACAACTCTTAAACTAGAGGTTAAATATCTCAGTCTTATTGCCTGTGATATTACTTTATAACATAATTCTTTTGACAGCTTTCATAGTCTAAGGCCGAGATTATTTTAATATCTGCCAAGCATTTCTACTATTAACCTTAGGTTAAGTTTTCTATAAACCTAATCATACAATAGGGCTCCCAATACTATATGCATATGTAATGCCTTTCATATGCTCTTTTTTAAAAAAAAAAATTATTTAGAGATATTGGCTCAAATTGAAATATCTTTTTTATAATTTACACTCTTATAGGTGAATAGCTTTGCATCCTAATTCTTTTTTAAAACTATCTTAATACAGGCTTCTTAAGATAGACCTAATATCTTTTCAAACCTATCTTTATGAATCTTTATGCCTATGCCTATGACGTTTCACCTAAATTCTTCATATCAAAGTTTTGGGAAAGAAAACTTTTGTCTCATCTAACAAAGACAAATCACTTCTTGTAAGGAGAATATCACTAACAGGTGGGACTAAAATTATGGCTTTACTCCCACTGACTTTAAGGTTTAAACAATGATTAACATTTTTAGTAAATATTAAACTTTACATACCATTGGTTGGATTCTTTTTTTAGTCTATATATTTATCTTTCAAAGAAACCTTTAGGTAAAATCATGTATACCTCTTTTCAAGATCTCTATCCAAGTAAATTTTTTTCACTACCACTTAATATAACTCTTAACCAAAATGAGCTACAAAAGCTATGATAATTCTTAATGCAACTTTCTTAAAAAACTAGATAGAAAGTTCTATGATAATCAATACCTTCTTTGAGTGAAACCATTAACCTTATACCATTCAAAATTACCTAATGGTAAATCAACGAGTTACTAAACTGGATCATTAGCCATTGATTTCATCTATTTTATCATAGCTTTATATCAAAGTGTGAAATTTTCAATATTCATGGCTAGTGAAAATGAGATCATCTTCATTTCTAATATCAAAATTAGGATTTTATATGTATAAAACCAAGTCATAGAAATGGCTGGGTTCTTACCCATTGGATCTCTTAATTCTATAATCATTTGTACATTTGTATGCCTTTAGTTAATGAGATTAATGATCTATTATAAAGGTTGTACTTGATTTGATTGCTTTCTAATTAATTTTGTATGTTTGTTTTGAAAAACACTAAAGTCTTTTGCAAAAATCAATCTAGATAAATTCATTATTTTAAATCAATCTTACAAGGAAAGTCATTCTCATTAAACTCATGATCCATAAGAAACGTAGCATTTCCAGCTTTAACAATTCTAGTTGAATATGAGAGACATTTAAGACTAGTACCCCTTTAAGTTAATTGCATAGCCTATAACTACTAACTGTTTGTTAATCTTGATTTCAGTTTTGGTATAACAAACAAACTTAATTTAATTTAATACTCAACTTTGTATTTGTGTTTAAATTGACAAGTATCCTTAAAAATACTAAGTTTGTAATTATTAAGATATGTTTGCGTCAACAAAAATGATTTCACAAACAAGTTTTGAAGGTTAATATCGATACAAGGAAAATATGTATCGATACTGTGCATAAAACCTTTAAATGTATCAAGAAAATGAACATATGTATTGATACAGGTTGCTTACTATCGATACTCACTCTCTAATATCGATGCAAGGCTTGGTAGTAGCCAAGGTTTGTATGAAACCCTCAAATGTATTGATACAAGTGTGTATGTATCAATACAGGCTGCTTAGTATCGATACTCACTCCATGAGTATCAATACAAGGTTTGGCAGAAGCCTTGGTTTGGCTGAAACCGTTATATGTATCGATACAGCTTGCTTAGTATCGATATTCAGACCCCAGTATCAATACAACAAGTTATAACGATCACTTTTTTAAACTGTGTATCAATACTATTGGTATCGTATCGATACTATAGCGCAGGATTGAATGGAAATCAGCATTTATGAAGGCTACAATGGCTCTTCAACCACCACATTAAATGCCCAATGTCTATGAATCAATTTACAACTATAAACGGAGGTTCCAAACAGCTGAAGAGGCAGAGATACAGATTTCATTGAATCATTGAACAACATAATCTTAAAATCATTAAATTCATTATTTTCTACTTGTATCAATTCTTACTCTTCAAGTCTATTTGTATCTCATTCTTCTTATACTTAAATTCTACCAAACACCTACTGACTAAATGCTTAATTAGTTTACAAAATACTTTTTTCATTTCACAAAAAGGGTTATGTGAAAGTGAGTAAAAATATTTGAGAGTTTGAGGTATAATTCTCAAAGTATTTGAAAGGTTTTATCTATGCCTTAAAAGATAGTTGTGTAAGGTTATACCTTAGCCTTAAAGGTAACAAATTCCTTAGTGAATTATGGGAATCACCTTGGTAAGAAAGTACCAAGAAGAGAGGATGTAAGTTCCAAATTAAAGGACCGAACCTCTATACATCCATTGTTGATTTTTCTCTCTTCCTTATCTTATTTTAAATTTTTAAATTTACAAAGTTTTTATAGAACCAATTCATGCCCCTTTTGGTTCAATTTCTCCATTAAAGCTAACAATTGGTATCAAGAGCTTTGGTCTCCTTTATAGGTCTCACAACCTTGAGAAAAGATACTTGATAGCTCAAAATAGAGAATGCAAACATTGTAATCAAAGCCTCAAGAAGACCATAAGCGTTGAAAAGCCAAGATGAAGTTTATCTTATGGCATTTGAGACAAATGCAAATGCTATAAGACTTAAAGGGCATTCATCATGAGACCTCCACTTTTCAATGGGGACAATTACTCATATTGGAAGACAAGGATAAGGCTCTTTATCCAAGCAAACGACTATGAAGTATGAAAAATCATTGTCAATGGTCTACTCATTCCAAAGAAGAAAGTCAAAGATTGTATTATGCCAAAGGAAGAAGAAGAATGGAATGAACAAAACACCAAAATTGCACAACTAAAAGCCAAGGCCATGCAGATATTATTTTGTGCTCTCGGTCCAAGTAAGTACAATAGAGTTTCACTATGTGACAATGCAAAGCAAGCGTGGGACAAGCTAGCAACGACAAATAAAGGAATAAATCAAGTCAAAGAATCCAAAATAAGCATGCTCACACTTAACTATGAATTGTTTAAGATGAAGACGGATGAAACCATCAAAGAAATGTTGGATAGATTTACGTACATCATTAACGGGTTGAAAGCACTCGAAAAGACCTATCCAAATAAAGAGATGGTAAAGAAGCTACTCAATAGTCTTCCCAAGTCTTGGGAAGCAAAAATGACAGCAATTAAATAATCCAAAAATCCCAAAACACTCTCTTTGGATGAACTCATAAGTTCCCTTCTAACCTATGAAATGAAGATCAAGCATGGACAAGAACCATCAAAGAAGGCAAGTGTTGGCTTTAATCAACCATACTTAGTGATGATGATGAAAAGGTTGAGGAAGATGAAGAAATGGCTACGTTCGCAAAAGGATTCAACAAATTCATGAGAATGAATAAAGCTAGAAGACCTCTTCCAAAAGAAATGATGAAGGGAGACTCAAGCAAGAAATAGAAAGAATGAATTATTTGCTATGAGTGCAAGAAACCTGGATATATCAAATTTGAATGTCCAATGTGGAATAAATCAAACCCGAAGAAGGAAAAGAAGAAGGCAATGGTAGCCACATGAAGTGATAGTGACATTTCTGATAATGATGATGAGGAGGTGGCCAACCTATGTCTCATGGCTCATTATGAGCCCAAGGTATCTTCTAATGCTAATACTTACTCATTTGATGAATTAGCATTAGAATTCGATATTATGAATTTGAAATACAAGAAAATGAATTCTAAACTCAAGGAAGAAAATGAAACACTAAGCATGACAAATAATGATCTTAAGAAAAGAGTAGATGAGTTAAAAGTCAATATTGATGATCTAACCAAGAAGAACACAAATTTGCATAACTTGTTTATAAGGTTTTATATGGCATAACAAAAATTAAATAACATGCCAGAAACACAAAGGGCATTCTTCGATAAAGATGGATTAGGCTACAATAGAATCGAAAAAGAAACTCACTTTAAGAACTTCTTCAGAACACAAAACAAATCATTCGATGCATCTAGCATATGTACAAATTGCCATAAATTCGTCACATGTTCTATACATGTTCCCTAAAAGCTATCACTTTTAGAGGTAAACTTATTAGGGGAATATAGGTCCCTAAAGGTGTTGGCACATCTCAAGATAAAGCTAAAAAATTAAAATGGATTCCAAAAGGCACAAAAATTTTGAGCACTAATACTTAAGGACCCAAGAAAGTTTGGGTACCTAAAAAGAAAATATGACATTGTGGTTGTAGAAGGAAGAGCATTGCTTCAAGAAAAATTCAATAAAAGAAAATTCTTGGTACCTTGATAGTGGATGCTCAAGACACATGACCGATAACCAAAATCAATTTATGGAGCTAAAGCTTAAGGATAGAGGAAGTGTTACTTTTGGTGATAACTCAAAAGGATAAATTAAAGGTATTAGAACCATAGTAAAAATTTTGTATCCAACATTAGTCAATTGTGTGATAAAGGCATGAAAGTTATTTTTTAATCAATAAATTGTCAAGTTATTGATGTTAAGACAAACAAAATTATTTTTGTAGGACCAAGAGAAGGAAATATTTATATTGTACATTTACATGATTTATCCTTTCAAAATGTTTGTTTCGTTACAAATAATGATGACTTGCATTGGTTGTGGCATAGAAAATTAGGACATGCTAGTATGAATGTAATCTCTAAACTATCTAGAAAAAACCTTGTTGTTGGATTGTCAAAAATAAAATTTGATAATGATAGAATATGTGATGCATGTGTCCAAGGCAAACATAGAAGAGCTTCATGCAAACCAATTAATATTGTCTCAACTATTAGAGTATCACAACTTATTCATATTGATATGTTTGGTTCTATAGGACATTAAGCTTAGGAGGTAAACAATATGGATTTGTCATTATAGATGATTGCTCTAGGTTTACTAGGGTTCTCTTCTTACACTCTAAAGATGAAGCCTTAGAAAAATTTATTGCTTTTTGCAAAATTATTCAAAATAAAAAGGGTTATTCTATTTCAAGTGTAAGGAGTGATCATGGAAAAGAGTTTGAAAACCTTGGTTTTGACAAATTTTGTAATGAAAATGGTATTAGCCATAACTTCTCGGCACCTAGAATTCCTTAACAAAATGGAGTTGTTGAAAGAAAAATAGAACCTTAGAAGAAATGGCTAGAACCATGCTTTGTGAAAACAATTTACCAAGATACTTTTGGGCGAAAGCTATTAATACTTCTTGCTACATTATAAATAGAGAAATGGTTAGGCCAATCCTAAAAAAAACTCCATATAAACTTTTTGAAGGAAGAAAATCTAACATTAGTTACTTTCATCTTTTTGGATGTAAATGCTTTGTATTGAATAATGAAAAGGACAATCTTAGAAATTTTGATGCAAAAAGTGATAAAGGAAATTTTCTTGGTTATTCAAAAATTCTAAAGCTTATGGAGTGTTTAATAAGAGAACTTTAGTTGTTGAAGAGTCAATACATGTTATATTTGATAAAGCTAACTCAACCTTGAGAAAGGTATCTGTTGACAGTGATGATGTAGAAATTTACTAAGAATAAACATCACATAAGGAGCAAGGACAATTAATGCAAAATCAAGAAGATCAAAAAGAGGAAGAAGTACATGATCCAACTCAAGTAGAAAGGGAAAGAAATCATCTTAGAGAGTTAACTTATGTCAAAGATGGTGAGATAATTGGTGATCCAAAAGCAAGGGGTCAGAACTAGATTATCCCTTAGAAATACATGCAATTATGTAGCCTTTCTTTCACAAATTAAGCCCAAAAATTTAGATGAGGCTTTAAAAGATTGGATCATAGCTATGCAAGAAGAATTAAACCAATTTAAAAAAAGCAAAGTTTAGAATTTAGTTGAGAAACCTAGTGATTATCCCATTGTAGGTACTAAATAGGTTTTTAGGAACAAAGTTGATGAAAATGGAACAATAGTTAGGAATAAGGCTAGATTAGTAGCCAAAGGATATAGTCAAGAACAAAGAATTGATTATGATGAAACTTATGCCCCTATAGCTAGACTAGAGGCTATTAGAAT
>JBBYHO010500519.1:0-11941 GCA_038382025.1 Adansonia gregorii
ACTATAATATGATGGGTATTATTTAGACATAAAAAAATAGACAATAAACAAGCAGTATTTTTTATACCCCTTTTCCAAGGAGACATGTCTTCTTTACCTCGCTAGAAAGTATGACTGCATTCCAAAAAAAGTTAAGAGGCGGTAGTTTCTCCATGGAGGCATTGAATTGCTATAAAGTCGAGATGATTTCCACTTTATTTATATAGTTTTATATGTTTTAAATGTGTAGGTCTTGCATCCAAGTTTGCTTATAATTGCCATATAAGCACTTTTTTAACGTTTTTTATGTAGTCTTTATGTTAGAAACGTGTTGGTTGATGCATGGTAGGAATAAAAGGAACAGTAAAGAATAGAAAAAGTAAAAAATGAATTGAAGTTAGACACAAAAGATAAATTAGGGTTCTAAAAGAAACGTCTTTGATTAAATATTAAAATAAAAAGAATAAATTACTTAAACGCCAACTTTAAATGGGTATTTTTAAAGCATAGTAATCACCTAAAATGATAATTACCTATTTTTAAAAGAATAAAAATTATCCTAAGTGATAATAGATTTCTTAAGCATAAAACTTTATCATAAAAGAGTAATCTAGGAGAAACAAAACTTTTCTTAGACAGTAATCTGATTGAACTAGAATACTTAAAGGAAAAATATAAATTTTACCTTAAACAGTAATTTAATTGAACTATAAGTTTTATGTTTGATATTTCTACATAATTCTCTCTCGGTTGAAAAATGTGCCAATAGTTTTTGAAAAAGCTTTAAACAATCCAAACTACTTAGACTTCTACCTTATGATAATTATCTTAGGAAACCTTTTTTTTCCTTAAGTAAGCTTAGTGGCAACATGCCTTGCCTTCTTTGCGAGAAGAAGCTCACGCGACTTAAAAATAATTTTTCTTGATGAGGAAGTGTCCTATATAACTAACACTCTTCCTTTTTAATGTGATTGGAGTGGGAAAATATGGATTCTCGACATGTGATCATAAAGAGTGATCGTTGTGTGAATCACTCATCCAATCGTTCTCAGATGGCCACCACAAAATGGCCAACACTTGGAGTTGGAATCGATCATTTAGGATTGGCATGACTGGATGCCTATTGAAACCAATATTTGTGTTACAAAACTTAGAGCATTGATTTCCTGGTTTGCATGGTTCAAAGATTCGATAATTAGGTTTAGGATTTGGTTACACAACGGGAAGTATCCACACCCCTATAATGCTGAAATCGATACCTTTTAGCCATGTTTTAACTTAGTTAAGGTCGTCTTGGTTGTGAAATGTCATGACTTTGATATAATCCCCTTCTTATGCCTAAATTTGGATAAATAAGTGAACCCGGGTTACAAAGAAAATTTAAATCTTATATGCACCTCAAAGTGATAGGGAACATAGAGATTTTTTACTAAAAAATGATCTCTGGATTTAATTCTTTTGAAAATAGAATATTTTATGTCAAGCACTAGAGAGATACTAGCACAAAACATTTTCCTCATGATTTTTGAAAACAATTCGGAAATTTGAATGCAAAGCAAATATCATAATGAAAAAATTTGTTAGTAAGACGAAATGATGAGATAATATCGCATAAAGTAACCCATACCAAAAAGGAAAAAGGAAGAATGATCAAAATGTATCTTTTAATTATCATTGGTTATCTAGAAATAATTAAGTTAATAATTTTTTAAATGCATTTGGACTCGATGGCCACTTGAGGTGTGGAAAAAAAAGGAAGTTTTGATTGAAAGGCCTAGGGATTTATTTTGAAAAGAAAAAATTTAGATATTGAGTGAAGTTGAAAAGCGAGGTTAGATATCCCTTTAAAAATTGGGTTAGAGTATTCCCTAATAGAAGATTTTCTTGACAAGATCGAAGGGCTTAAATTGACTAGGGTTCAATAATTTCTTGACAATATGACATTTTTGATGGATTTTGACAAAGTTCATTTTTAAGAAAAAGGAATGGTAAAGTTTAGAAAAGTAAAGTTCAAAAAATGATCATGCCTTGATCCTAGCCTAAAAAAGGTTGACTTTTGTTCTTAGACTTGTTAAAATATAAAGGGGAAGCGGCATAGCATATTTTGAAATATCATTTAGGACTTATTCAAAATTATGTCTCGACGTGCTTTTCACATACACATGCGTTACGTGATATGATTTAGAGAAATGAAAGAGAGGTAGGGATCGCCTTTGGATCATCCCTTGATCGGGATTTAAATTAGGCGTAATAAGTTGAAAGTCAAAGGAAGATCGTCAAACAAATCACTTATCCAATCGGTCTTGGATGTCCATTATGAAATGGCCATAACTTGGAGTCGCCATCGACCATTTAGGCTAGGTATGATTAGATATGTATTCAAACTAATTGTTCCGAGTTATAAAACTTGAACCATTGATTTTATGAACTACATATACTAGAGTTAATCTTTGCAGGTTCGGGAGTTGAGTACATATGGAGGAAAGATTAGAACCCTCACGATGCCTAAAATTGGTACCATCTAGCCATAAATTATCAAAATCCTAATTTTCCTAGGTTTGGCATGCAATCATCATTTTTATGTAATCCCCTTATTATGAAATTTAAATATATTAGATCAAAGTTTTTAAGATAAAAGTTTTATTAATATACCTCTTGGAAGAAAAACATAAGGAATTCAGTAAAATAAAAACCAGATTGATTTAGAAGAGGATATTATACGTCAAGCACTAAAACAGTACTAATATAGAACATTGCCCTGGGTTTAATAAAATTTCAATTTTTTAAAACATCAATGTAAGTCACCATTAAAATGAGAAACAAGTTAGTAAGACAAAAAGAAATGTAATAAAACTTGCATTAAAGATAAATAAATGGAAACGGAGATGAGAGACGATTAGAATGCATCTCATAATTGACTTCAGTTATTGAGGAATAACTAAATTGAGAAATTTGAGACAATTTGGATTCATTGGCCATTTTAGGCAAAAAAAGGTTGATAAAAGGTCAGGGAAACTCAGAGGAAAGAAAACTTTGATTTTTGATATATTTTGGGAAAGTTAGAGTATACCCTCAGGGAAAACGAGGTAGGAATATCCCTTAACAAAATAAGATTAGAAATCACCTTTGAAAATGTAGGGTTAGAGTATCTCCTCAAAAAAAGTAGGGTTGGAGTATCCTTTTGGAAAGAATTAAGTTGATTGATTTTTTTTTGAGAATCAGAATTTTTGAAACTTTTGATGAAACTAAATTTTAAAATGAAATATATTTTAAATCGAGAATGAAAATTAATTTTGAAAACAATTTTAAGTTTTGATTCGAGCCATGGAAAATCATTGAATATATTTTGAGTCATTCAAATAACTAGAAATATTGGTTTAAGAATATTCAAACAATTTTCCAAAGCTTGACAAAAACAAAGGATAGGATCGCACTATCCACATTCCCAAATTTATTTTGATTTAGTCTAATGGTTCCTAATGGCAAAGAAGATACCTTTGGAAAGATAACACGATAAGGATTAATGTAAAAATATTCCAAAAATCTTAGAAAATCACTTTCTAGGTGGAATTAACTTTTGAATCTGAGTTTGAGTCAGCATTGACAGCAAATACAGGGAAAATAGAGCAATGAACTTGGAAAAATCATCACGAACTCCTTCGGAATCATTAAATTGCAAACAATACTTTTCAAAAAGGTTATTATATAAAATTTTTGGGAAAAATATTTAAAAAATTCAAAAAAATCATTTGACTAGTTAGATTTGCTTGACCGCAATGTGAATCACTAATTCTAGGTGTTTCAAATTAAAGGGGTTTGAAAAATCATAACTTTCACATTCTGAATGTTTTGAGGACAAATGAGACATCACTGCAAAGTCAATTTGAATCCTTTCCAAAGAAAAATGCAAAAATTTCTAGAAGAATCCTTTGGAGTCTGAAAATAATTTTTCAATTTTGGTTCTGTTAGTACCAAAACAAAGGTTTTTTCAAGTTACGGCTTTCATACTCATGTGCTAATGTGTTGGACATGCGAATGTCCATCATTGAGGTACTTGGTAGTGAAGTAATAAACTAATCTAGATCCCATAAAGTGGGCTACTGAATTGTCCACTATGCATGCCAAAAGTCATGGTAGGCTCAAAATGAAGCTTAAATTAAACACTTGAAAACAATTTTCATTTTTCATTAAAAATAAAATTTATTTGGCCTAATTAGGCGTGATCCCAAACATTTATACTTGATAGATGCCCAAGATTAAGAACCAATTTATTAAAACCATTAAATCCATGCTAAGCCATATTAATTGAGATTAGTTAGACTTAACTTGCGGTTAGTTTTCAAAACCAGATTTCAGCCCACATCAAACAAGCATTATCACAAACAGGTTATGAACTTAAAAAACAATCAAGACACTAATCAATCAAGGCATGCTTAAGTATTCAATATGTGATAGTTAAATAAATAAATCATACTTAAAACACTAAGAATGGAATGAGTAACATCAAAATGTGCTAGAGAATATGTAATAACATACCGTAGCATGGACATGGCGAAAATACGCAATCAAACATTTTTTTTCTTTCTTTCTAGCTGCCAAGCTTTACCAAGCTTTCTTTATTTGCTCCTGAAATGTAATATGATATTGCTCCTATTTTCAATATGGCGTGTAGGTGAATGTAGGGCTATGTAAAATGGGAAGAATAAAGTTTCTTTGAAAGCATTCAAGTGAAATCAATTTAGTGGTTGAACATGAATGGCATATGGAATTTTTTTCTTTTGAAATGGCTATTTTTTTTCGAATGTTTTATTGGCTAGCAGCTAATGTTTCTTTTTGGATGGGGCACGCTTTTCTTTCATGCAAAGCAACAAATGTTGGTGGTAGGCTAAGGCTAAAAAACCTAGGGGGAAAGGTTAACTTAGTATATTGTCTCACAAAAATGATGAGTTATAGTGCATATGGATGCGCTTTTAAATTTTAATTGGTCTTCGTATTAATACTTGAGTACCAACTAACCACCAAAGTTCCAAAATGTCCCTTGCATGTCAAAATTTTTGCCATGAAATACCTTACCATCAAGCTAGCTAGGTCCCTAAAAAAATTGTTAACCCAACCCAATAAGCCTAAAATTAATTCAAATAATTGATATATTGAATTAAAATAATTTTAATAAGGCTTATCAAGAATTTAAAATATTTAAAATGATGTCCTGATACAATTAAAAAATAGGCTCAAATAAAATAATTAAATACGCACATGGGGCCTATTTTATTTAATATATATTTCTTAAGGCTCCGTCTTAAATTAAATAATTTATGACCTAATATAATTAAATAAAATAGGCCTAAATAAAATAATTAAATATGCATGTGAGCTATATTTTATCTAGTATATATTCCTTATGTGGCTTGGTCTTAAATTAAATAATTCATGACTTTACCTTAACTAAGAATTATGGGGATTGGACACGAGCTTGTATGGATAACCTCGATGGTGCCTCGATGATGGCTTCTAATGCTCTAAATGCTAGCCTAGACAAAATAAAGTGTTTATAGCTACCCCTCTTTGGATGTTGCTGAGTATCAAAAATAGGGCAAAGAAAAATAAACATTATTTTATTTGGGATATAGCATTGCCTTATGAGTGCTTACAGGAAAATAGAAATTTTGTTAGTACTACATTGAAGTAGGTAGAGTACGTTGCCAAAAGTACTGACTGATAAGAGAAGTTAAATGAGTTTAATAGGGTTTGACCTTTCTCCTAGGTTTGTAATTTCCTTGGTCAGATAGGTGCCAGCTTAGTATGGGATTTGACTTGATAGGCACCACACTTTTTATGGACTGAGGTAGGTATCTGTCCAGCTTTTTGTGGACTAGGATAAGTAAGTGTCCTACTTATTAAGGATTGAGGTATGAAGGTATCTTGCTCTTTGAAGATTAAGGTAAGTAAGCACCCAAGTCTTTAAGGAATAAGGTAGGTAGGCATTCTACTATTTAAGTACTAACATAAGTATATGTCTTGCCCTTAGAGGATTGAGGTAGATAAGCATCCTACTTTTTGAGGACTAAGATAAGTAGGCATCCTATTTTTTGAGGATTAAGGTTGGTAGGCATCTTGTTTTTTAAGGACCAAAAAGGAAAAAAATGTCTTGCTCTTTGACGACTTTAAGGACTAAAAAAAGAAAGGTGCCATGCTCTTTAAGGACTAAAAAAGCAAAATGTGTCCTACTTTATGGACTAAAAAGGAAAAACAGTATCCTACTTTTTGAGAAATAAAAAGAAAAACATTTCCTTCTCTTTAAGTACTAAAAAAAATATGTCTTATTTTTTTAGGACAAAAAGGAAAAATGCATCATGTTCTTTGATAACTAAAAGAAAAAAAGTGTCATGCTCTTTAAAGACTAAAAGGAAAAGGCATCTTGCTTTTTGGGGACTAAAAGGGAAAAAAGTGTCCTACTCTCTGAAGACTAAAAAGAAAAAGGCATTCTACTCTTTGAGGACTAAAAGGGAAGAAAAAAGGTGTCCAACTATTTTTGGACTAAAAGAAGAAGAATCATTCAGCTCTATATAGACTAAAAAATATAAGTTTAGGTGTCTTACATACAACCTTTCAAAAATAAGGATATGTACCTGAGGTGTTTTATTAGTTTAATTTTTATGAGTAGGAGTTCGTAACTAAAAGGTGTTAATTGATACATAAATGATGCATGAAAATGTAAATGCATGTTTAAGCAAAGCAACGGTGATGATTTAAAAAAAAAAAAAAAACCTAATCCAGCCATTGGCTTTAGAGTTTTAAATCACCATCCATCTTTAAGTTTTATTATTTATCTTATGTTGTAAGGTTTGCCAACTTGACTCTCAATGTCTAGAAGGTTTTTCAAATGGTTGAGGTCATTTTTAAAGGTTGAAGTGACTTATGATGTGTAAGAAAGTTTTTGGGTTTGCTCAACCCGTATTAGCAAGTTAACAGACTTGGCAAGCTGGTTTTCGACATGCCTAGAAGGATGCTTCTGGTGATTTACACTAACTGACAAGAATATGGTTTAAAGGCATAGATTAAGGATCATTGATTTGGTTCTGCCTTTTGGCTGAGGTTTATAAAAGGAAATATTTTATCATGTTTTCAAAATAAAAATGTTGATGTATGCTATGATGTGATGCCATAGATTTGATGTGACCCTTGATCCACGTCTCAGATGCATTGAGAATCTAGGCTAATGCAAAAGGTTGCTCACGAAGGCAGATGGCTCATTTTCTCCTAATAATTAGGATCCTAGCCTCATCGCAATGTTTGGCAGGAATGTAGTGCAAAATGAAAGTGCACGGTGTGTGTCGGGAAAACTATCAAACATTTCTATTTTACTCCATATTACCATACTTATTTAAATCAAAATTTATTCGAAAAGAAAGCACCTAAAAAAATCACAAAATGAAGGCATAAAAAGTAAAAGATTAGAAGGCTAAAAAAAGAGAGGGAATTATATGTAAATAATTATGGAAACTGAAGAACCAAGGACCAAGCAGTCATAGGCCTAACTCTTTAAGTTTATCCCTATTGGAGTCACCAAGCTATCAACATTCCATGTGCTTAGCTTTACAAACTTCAGACGATCTGAAGGGCCAAATCATTCTCGACTTTAAAATATGATAATGTTTAACATGAAGTGAAAGACCGTTGGATGAATCCCTCATCCGACTAGTCCTGGATGGCCACTACAAAGTGGCCATAAACTTGGAGTCGCCACCGATCATTTTAAGTTAGGCATGATTGGATGCCTATTGAAAAAAATACCAGAGATTTGTTGTTTTAGGTTTAGGAGTTGGTTACGTATAGGGAAGGATTAGCACCCCCACGATGCTTGAAAATTTATACCATCTAACTACATCTTACTTGAATCTTGGTTTCCTTAGTTCCACTTTTATCATTATTTAACTATAATTCCCTCTAATGCATGAAATTTTGTAAAGACATGAGTCCGAGTTTTAACAAAAATTTTATCACCTATGCACCTCAGAGAGGTGAGAAACATAAGGGTTTTTTTAACGAAAATGATCTCCGAATGGATTTAAAAAAAAAACAAATATTTTATGTCTGGCACTAGAGAGATACCAACATGAGATATCGTTTTGTGATTTTGAAAATAATTTTTAAAGCATGAATGCCCGAGGTCCCTACAAAAGAAAATGTATTAGTAAGGTGAAAAAGAAAACAATAAATAAATCCACACAAAATACATGAAAATGAGGGATGGTCGAAATGTTTCTCGTAATTATCTTCGATTATTAATGAATAAATGAGATGACAATTTGAGACTTAGTCAAATTTAAGGGGAAAAAAATGTTTCGATGACTCGGGGATGTCCTAGGGAAAAATGTTTGGATTTTAGAAGGAACGTGGAGAGCAAGGTTGAAGTTTTTTTTATCCCCTTAAAAGAATAGAGTTAGAGTATCCCCAAAGGTGAAAATTTGATGTCATTTTGAGGTAAACGTAGGGTTAGAGTATCCCCTCGAAGAAGTGAGGTTAGAGTATCCCTAAAAATAAAAATCATTTTAAGGTAAAAGCGAGGTTGGAGTATCCCTAACATTTTAAGGTAAAAGCAAGGTTAGAGTATCCCCGAAAATAAAAATCTTTTACGTTAAGAGGAATAGGTCATATTTTTTAAAATAAAAAAATCCTTAAAAATCGAGAGCAAAAGGTTTGGCCAAGATGTTCCTCTTTTTGTTTAGCCCTAGTCCAAGTCTAAATGGCTTAGATTACGAGAAGGAGCTGAGTAAATCATGAGGCGTTCGAATGCCTCCATAAAACATTTTGAAAATTAGCTTAGGAACAGAGGATAAATCATGTCATTTTTTTTTCCAAATTTATTTTGAGCTTATCCAGAGGTCTCAGGGGGTAAACAAGGCACCTTCGGAAAGGTAACTTGATCAAGATTAATGTAAAAATATTTCAAAAATCCTAAAAAATTACTTTCTAGGCAGAATTAATTCTTGAATTTCAACTTGTCTCGACACTGGCAGCATGTACAGGGCAAAGGTATAGTGGACTTTGAAAAATAATTTTGGATTCATTCAGAACTGTTAAAATGCAAATAATACCTTTTCGAAAAGGGAATATCATGAACTCCATGGGAAAAATATTCAAGGGATTCGAAATATTTTTTGCTAGGCTAAAATAGCCCAAATAGTAAACTATTTGTTGGATCTAGGGTTTCAGACAGCGAAGATTTGAAAAATCGTAACTATTTCATCCGAGATGATCTGAAGGTAAATGAGACATCGTTGGAAAGATAATTTGAAACCCTTTAAGGGACAAAAGCCAAAACATTTTGGATATGATTTTTTAAATAATTTTTCAAGACCAAGCCACTACGTTGCTAGAATAAAATAGGGGAGGTGTTCAATATTTTGGTTTTCTTTGGGTTAAGCTTGGGCCATGGGCGTCCGAACATCCGTAACTAAGATTGGAGGTTGACATGGGTGTCACAAGTTCATTCCACAATCTCAGAGTAGTTTAAGATGATAGAACAACCCATTGACTATGCCATTATAAGGGTGGTTAGCTAAAAACCAAAAGTTTACATTTTTTAGCTAAAAGGCTTCATTTTATTTTTGAAAAAAAAAAAGCAGTACTCTTACACTCATTCTTCCATGAATCCAAAACTGAATACTTGCTTTGCCCCCAAGGTTGGAAAACCGACTTCATAAAAATCTTAAGCCCACGTTATTCTCCATGTATGGGAGACAGAATGTGCTTAACTTGGGGATATTTTTGAAATGGAGTTTTCTAGCACTTAAACATGCATCTCAACACAAGCAAAGTACCACAAAATGATGCAGAATATGGAAGACATATATGCACAAGCAAAGATGACATTCTTCATAGAAAAATGAAAAAAGAGTATAAAGATGATAGATAAATGCATGAACATAGTTAAGATGAACATGTTTAAAAGAGTTTGCTAAAAAAAAGGCATTTTTAATTCATGGTGCCTATCAAGCTTCTAGGATACGCATGAGCATACTTATGTCATGTTAAGATGCATATTTTAAACATGAGATGAAGATATGAATATGGAAGGAACCTAGCAAAAAGTACATGGACAGAGGCTGTTATGGTGATGAAAATGCAAAGGAGCATGCTTATTCAACCAAACAACATGAAGTCACCAAGAAAAACATTAAGATCCTAAACTAACACAACCAAAGCCACAAAAAATGCAAGAGAGTCCTACTGTGGCCATAAAAATGTAGAAAGGGTTTACTAAGATGATGTTAATGACAAAACAAAAACTACAAAGATCAAGGTAGAAGAGATATATTAAAAAAACTTAAACTTCCCTCTTTTTCCAAGTAGTGCCTGTAAGCTTAATTTTTTCCTTCTCCTTGCTATTATTTAGCAAGAAAAGGATGAAAAAAAGTAGCTTTTTGGCGGTATGGTTAATGTAAGGCTTTTTAAGAAAGTTAGGTTTTTAAAGGTTTTCCAGTGGTGGTTTGGAGTAGCTAAGGGAATAGAGGTTGGTTACAGGTGAAAGGCAATAGAATAATGTTTTGGTGAGCTTTTAGAGCTAGTGTTGCTAGAGGATTTCTGGGATGGGTGAAAAGTTTTGCTAGGATTACTGGAGAGCTTTTTTGTATAGTTGAGAGAGTTTTTTTTTTAGATAGCTAGTTCTCTTTTTCTTGGTTCAACCCGTTCTTTTAAAAGACAATGCAAAGGGCATTTTCGATTTGTTTTCTTTTACACCAAGGCTTATCTCTAGCTCCATGCCCAATTGAATCCCTTCTTATTGGTTCTACCACGTTGAGCAACTGTGAAAACGTACAAGCTAGAGATATGCCTGCCATCCTCTTACACCCATATATTTTATGAAAGTGACCTTTGTCATTAATTGTTTGGACTTTAAAATTTTGTTAGAATTCATTAATTAACCCATATTTAAGGTTTGCAATGTTATGTGATAGTTTCTCGCTACAAAAACATGTTTAAATTGGGTTTTCGGAGGCTGATAAATGGTTTGAACTAGGCAAAAATGTCTTGGTGTATCAATTCAGAACATGTTGTATTGATACACAAGGTACATTATACTCCTGAGTATCGATCCAATGAGTTGTGTATCAATACTAAGAGCAAAAAATGTTTCTAGTCTCGAGACTTAGAGGCCAGTATTGAGACTCCATGGTCTTGTATCGATACTCATGCTTGTGTTTCGATACATTTTGCCAAAAATCATAACTTTAGCTACTGCCAAAGTCTATATCAATACAAACATGCCAAGTTTCACATCTTGGGTATCGTTACCAAACCCTCTTGTATCAATACTAAATGTGAAAATTCAAGTTTTTCGCACCGTAATGGCCTTGTATCAATACTTGTGCCCTAATATAACTTGTACGAACCTATAGCTTCTCGATTTGCCTTAAACTTGGTCACAAACAATGGGACATAGGCATTTCAAACCTTCTTTAAAAAAAAACTTTTTACCTAACTCCTGGGATACTAAAAATTGGTCTGGACAAAATGAGTTGTCTAACAGCTACCCTTTTTTTATTGTTGTTAAATATTAGGAATAGGGCAAAGATAAATACACCATTTTTGTTTGGATAATGTATTTTTTAGGTAGGAAAGAAAATGTGTCCTGCTCTTTAAAGACTAAAAGAAAAGAAGCACCACCAGCTCGTGTGGGTTTAAAAGCAATAGAAAAGGCATCCCGCTCTTTGAGGACTAAAATGAAAGGGGTGCTACTAGCTTGTATGGCCTTAAAAGAAAAAGACATCTTACTATTTGAGGACTAGAATAAAGGAAAAAAGTCCTGCTCTTTAAGGACAAGAAGAGAAAATGTCCTGCTCTTTAAGGACAAAGAAAGAAAAGGTCCTGCTCTTTGAGGATAAAGCAAAGAAAACACTTGCTTTTTGAGGACAAAGAAAAGAAAACGTCTTGCTTTTTCAATAAAAAGAAAGAAAAT
>JBBYHO010500519.1:12041-22904 GCA_038382025.1 Adansonia gregorii
CTCTTTGAGGACAAAGAAGGAAAAGGTCATCCTCTTTGAGGACAAAGAAAGAAAAGGTCATGCTCTTTGAGGACAAGAAAGGAAAACATCCTGCTCTTTGCAGACAAAGAAAAGAAAACATCCACTTCTTTTAAAACAAAGAAAGAAACGTCCTGCTCTTTAAGGAGAAGAAAAGCAAACATTATGTTCATGAATTTATTTTGGTTTTGTCACTTTTTCCTAACCCCTAGGATACTAAAAATTGGTCTGAACAAAATGAGGTGTCTACAACTAGAAGTATTGGTTCGACAATATTCAAGCAATTTTCCCAAGTTTAGGAAAAACTAGGGATAACATTGCTCTATCCTCCTTCTGGAATTTATTTTGGTTTAGTTTGATGGTTTCTAATGGCAAAAAAGATACCGTTGGACAAGTAACTCGATAAGGATTAATATAAAATATTCCAAAATCCTAGAAATTCACTTTCTAGGTGGAATTAATTTTTGAAGCTGAGTCTGAGTCAATATTGATAAAAACTTTGAAAAATGGTTCAAAACTCGTTCGGACTCATTAAATCACAAATCATACCTTTTCAAAAACAAATTTTACAACCTTTTGAGAAAATATTTAAAAAATTAAAAAAAATCATTTAGCTAGTCAATAATTTATGACAACAAAACATGCTTCATTAGATGCTCAACAATGTTGTATGTATGGCTTTTCAATAATTTATGGGGTAAAAGACTACTATAGCCATATATGTCGAATTTTACCCCTCCCACCAAGTTCTTGGAGAAAAAATAACCCAAGATGCCACCAAAGATCAATGGATTGCAAAGTTCTAAGATTTTGAATGCCAAAACGTGACTTGGACAGTTCCACAGATCATTCCTAGTACGACTGTGTGTAAATGCAAACAATTGCATTGGGTGCCTCTTAACAAATTATAGGGAAGCATTGATTATGCTTTACTCATGGCTTTATAATTATTTGATTACTAACAGTTTGACCCCATCACTCCTGAGCATTATATGCTAGATTCCAAATATGAAAAGGGTTGGTCAAAAAAGCCAGATGCAAAAGATCTTTGATGCATGCCAAAAACCTACCGAATCATATTGAAAGAGAGAAAATAGTGATTTTAACCTATGAAGATTAGAAATTAGGTAAGTTAATGACATAATAATATTGCCTACTGAGGGCCCTCATGTTCCGACAAGTAATCCTCCATCTAAAATTGAGATCCTGAAGCATTAGTTTGCACAAGAAAGAGCAGCTTTCGCTAAAAAAGTTCGTCAATTGCAAGAAAAAAAGAGCTAATAAAAGAATGAGTATCAAGTCTGAGAGGGACAGATAAGCGACCTTGTTAAGATGAAAAATGCCACAACATAGATCTTCAAGACTTGAAGAAAGGCTACATGGCGCTCCAAAAGGCAAAGAAATATCGACGAACTAGAAAATCCCTAGCTGAATGAAAAATGGAGCTTGTCTCTATTACCGATGACTTAGACACTTAGAAAGCTCAAGTGGAAACTACTATAGAAGAACTTACTAAGTCTTACGCAATTGCATTGTTTTATCAAAAAAGAAGCGAAAGCTTATAGCTTGAGTGCAATTTCTTCAAGAAAAAATGACTAAAAATGAAGTTTTAACTACAAGGGTCCTAGCAAGATCAAGTTGAGAAATTGTCAAGGACTTCTAAAGAACTATGCCATAATTGGATCTTGGCCAACCAATCTCGATTGGAGTAGAATGAATGTCTCCAGAATCTCATTGAGCAAATCCACATGAATCAAACTAGTATAGATGACATGGTTAAATTAGCCAGATCTATTAAGCGAGACTTTATTCCTAGAAGAGATAGTGGATAAGAACTGTTGAACTTTCTAGAACTTGTAATCAAATAATGTAATAGCGTGCAATATTTTCTTATTTCATTACTTTCAAACTAGATGGGCTCTAATTAATGCTTTATTCGAATGAAAGATACTTATTCTAGAGCTATTGCCAAAATCTACCTGTCTCTTGCATTTACATACATGATTTAATTTATCTAATTATGTTTTTTTTCCATAATATTATCGCATGCATATGATTTCATCTTCATTCTTGCACACATCATACTAAGCATATTAATAAGTCTAATCCAGCATCACACTAAAGTGCAAGGATCCTTAAAACATAAAATCAAACTATAATACACATCTGCATCGGAAGCTAATAAAGAACGATCATCAGCATATCAAGAGGCTTGAAACTATGCGTTAAAAAGCTTAGGAGCAAATGCTTTGTAAGATTGATAAACTATGAAGTCAAGTTAAGGAATTGACAAAAACTAATTACTATTGCCTTAAAAGATAAAGGGCAAACAAACACCGTTGATAAGGGTAAGGAACTAACCAATCTTGAAGTTAATCCAAATAGGGGATTAAGGTCACTAACATTCTTGAAAAAGCATCTTAAGAATAGTTACCCCTAATAGCGTCGATCCTACATACTCAACCATTCATCTATATGAACCCTATGATAGCACTACATTTGGTTCAAAGATATACGGCTTTGAATATAAGATCATCACCAGCAAATCTTTTAGTTCCAGACCTTGATGAGCAAATTGAATAAGAAAAAACATCTAGTTCAAAATGCGCCTAGGCTATTGAAAAACTAAGTACAAGGTATTAGAGAAATACCCTAAACCTATATAAGAAAGCAATATGATGCTAAATCCTTACCCCAGCTTTCAAACCTTATTATCCCCCACAAGTTTAAAATACCAAATTTTAATAAATGCAACAAGACCATAACCCTACTGCTCATATCCATATGTACTGTAGGAAGATAGTTGAACATGAAGATAATGAGAAACTATTAATATACTATTTTTCAGACAGCTTACATAGAGCAATTGCATGATGGTATATAAAGCTTAACCTAAATAGAATTCAGTCATGGATAGATTTAACTTGAGCTTTCATCAGTATAAACATATATCCGATTGGGCTTTGGATTGTCTTTCTCTATTAAACATAGAAAAGAACACTATAAAAAACTTTAGGCAGTATACCCAAAGGTGGTGGGAAGATGTAGCCCATGTTGACCCTTCATTAAATGGAAAAAAGATGATAGTTATGTTCATCAGCGCTCTGTGAGTTCCTTACTCTAAAAAGTTAGTGGGGAATGCTACAAAGAGTTTTATCAATATGATGATATCTAAAGAAATGATTGACTATGTGATAAAGATCGATAAGATATTAAGAGGGGGAATCCTCCTGTTCTTCCAAAAAATCTACCACTAAAGGTAAAGATAAAGAGCTTAACGCTATTAGCGAAAGCCCCACCAAGATTGTCCAAAATCTTTATTCAATACCGAGCATGTATTTCCTTGTCATGGCACATCAAAGCTTCCACCTATACACTTTAATACCATAATTGGTATACGCTACTAGATTTAATCGCACCATTAATCTTTCATAAATCCTAGATCAAAATTCTACTCAAAATACTTTACTCATAACCTAAGTAACACTAGAGCACCTAAAATCAATAAGCGCCTTGGGAAAGAGAGCATTTCAATTCGTTTCCTTATTCCTATAAAGAAGTCTATGCTTGTTTACTAGTTGATCAATTGGTAGCTCCAGTGTCTTTAACTCTGAGATTGCCTCTTTATCCTAAAATGTTATTGCAAGAATGCCTATGTGAGTACCATATGGAGCACAAGGTCATTGCACTGATAATTACGCTTTTTTCGAAAAAAGTTTAAAGCTTACTAAGAAAGGGTGTGATCAAAATCAAACAAAGGCTAGGACCTAATATTGGAGCTAATCCACTCCCAAACCATGTAAACCAAGAGTTAATGTTGCATTTGATACGAAGCATTATTTGGTTAAAAAAAATGATGAAAAGGTTAAAACGCCAATGAGTAACGTACTAAAGGCAGTCATAAAGATCAGGTTAGTAGGCTGACATCAAGATGAAGAACTTGTTAGATCCTATTGTTACCACTATGAACAAAGGCACACTTTGCAACGTTGCTCAAAATTATGAGATTAGTCTAAGAGATGATGGATTGTTAAAAAATTAAGTTTTATGAAGAATAAAAGGAAGACATGCATATTTTCATCAATGTAACCAAAAAAGATAAAAAGATCCCTGCCTATGGAGTTGAAAAACCATTGATCTTATTTACCAATAAGCCAGATACCAAAATCACACCTACACAACATACACCAAGAATGGTTTTTCAACTTCCATCTTTTTTCCCATATAAAGAGGACAAAATAGTGCTATAGAAACATAACAACAAAATAGTGATGATCGAGGAATCTAGCAAATAAACAGCTACTGTCGACCTCACAAGAGCAAACCATCTAACTCATAGCGAAAGATGCTATGCTGAAGCCACACCTAAGGTCAAAGTCAATAAAAAGAATGCTTTCTTAGTAACTCAAACACCAAAGGCAGTAATGTAATAGTCAGAAATGATCAAAGAAACAATAAGAAAAAGGCTAAAAAATTTCTAAAGTTCATCAAGCACAGCAAATATAACATTGTTGATCAGCTCAACAAGCAACTTACTAAGACATCTATGCTGTCATTACTAAAGTTTTGAAGCTCATAGAAAAAGTCTACTTAAGGTCTTGAATAAAGCTTATGTCCCACTTGGCATTCCAATAGGCCAATTAGATCGCTTAGTGAGCAATATTATTGTGAATAACTATATATCTTTTAGTGATGATGAAATACCCCACAGAGGTAGGGGAATTATAAAGCTCTCCACACCACCACCAATTGTAAGAGAAGTGTGCTACCAAAAGTTCTCATTGATAATGAGTCAACATTGAACACAATACCTTTAATGTGTTTGAACAAACTTTTTTATTAATGTTTCTCATATCAAGCATAGCCGTATAGTGGTAAAGTATTGATGGAACATGCAAAGAGGTTGTTGGAAACATCACTACCTGCTTCAAATAGGGCCATGCATGTACGAAGTGGATTTTTATGTGATGGACATTGTTCCATCATACAATTACTTGTTGGGGAGAACTTAATACCATTTCACTAGGGAAGTACCTTATTCATTGCACCAAAAGTCAAATTTGTTATAGTAAATAAAATGTTAGCATCAAAGGCAAAGAAGATATTATCACCACTGTGTCCACTAATGCCTCTTATATTAAGCCTAATGAGAGTATACAAAACCCTCTTTCCAATCATTTAAGTTTGTTATTGGCATCTATGCCAAAAAAGGTTTGCCCATGGTTGAGCCCCAGCTATCAAAAAGTACTTACATAAGTCTCTAGTTGACTATAAATAAAAGTGACCAAGTTGGAAAAAGAATAGGAAAGCATCTACAAGGGATCTCTAAAGCTTTAAAAGTCACCTATCAAATTGATAAGAAAGGTTTAGGATTCAAGCCTGAAGCCACCAATAAAAGAAACAAGCTTAGAAACCATGGGAAAAGAGAATGGTATGTTCAAAAGGTCAAGAGCTGGATTATAAACCAAAAATGCTACGACCACTACGAGAAAGTTTTCTCTCAAGAGGACACATCATTTCAAATCAGAGAGCAACTACTAGCTTCAACAAAGTGATGGTTATTTTAAGCAAAGCTCTTGGAGACTTATTTACGAGAGACTGGTCTTTGCACTCTAGGATTTGTTCCAAGCATTTGGACCAAAACATAGATTCCTATATTCTTTGGATCTAGTTTGAAGTAATGCTACAAACTAACCTATACATAAGAGCATTATAGGATCTTTTATACAGGTGTGCTTTTTCAAGTATTATTAATAAAAATACCTAAGGATTTTACATTTCATCTCTTGTATCCATCATTATTTTTGTCAAATCCTTAGACGTTATTTCTTCTCTTTGTATGTTTTTTTGCCTATATTGTTCTTCTTTATATTTTCAGGCACCTGAATGAAAATGACATGAATATTCATACTGAGACTCCGAAAATTGATTTTAAGTAACCAATCTAAACTAATGAGGTTAAATCTAAGAAGGATTTTGAGGAAAACATTATGTTGCCCTATTTGTTAAGATTAATTTAATAAAAAGTAAATAAATCTTGCCCCATGAATGTGGACACCTTATTTTATCAGAGCTAATTTTTTTAAGCAATCTAGAGCTCGGATGTGAGAGGGGACGATGATCGCCGAGCAACGTTGGCTTAGGGATCATATCTAAGATAAATGCAAAGATGTGGCATCAAAAGACGTAGTTAAGGTGTCTAAGGATAAAAGATATGAGAAAATTCACAATTTTACTTGAATGTATTGATTCATGGTTCTCATGTATCGTTACAATGCTCCAACATCCAAAAATTTAAAATGTCCCCATTTGTATCAACACAACATGTAGATGTATCGATATAGGACCTTATGTATTGATACTAGGCCATGCCAAGACCAAAACATGCATTCTGTAAAGAAATGTATCGACACATATCAACATGTATCGATACAATGGTTCATAGTATTGATATAATGTTCCTTGTATCGATACCATCAAGGTGTTTGGACAAAATCTATCGATACATTCTACAATGTACCGATACATGCAAGCAATTTTTCACGGTTTAGGCATTTTTTACTCATCCACCATTGACCCAAAACTCAATTTTAACCGTTTCTTTGCATCAAGAAAGATCAAAACCCATATCAAATTATGAATTTGGACTTTTGAATTAATCAAAACATTTTTTTAAAGTCTAAATTAGATTAAAGGGATCAATGTCACATGATCACCCTACTCCTCCCTAGTTGTTGACCAATATCATCATCAGCCACCCTATTTGCTGGAAAATCATTTTAGCATTTAAACCAAACACCCTATGCCCATCACATTAGCAATAAGTTGATCCTTATAGCCACTCTATAGCCACCACGCTGACATCAATTTGTCCCCATTGAGAAATGGCCAAAAACACCCGCAATTTGGCTTCAAAATACTGGTATAAATAGACCATTTCTATCTCAACTAAAAAAAGTTAGATTCTAGCTTATTTTCAACTTCCAAAACACATTCCTACACAAGAAAACCAAAATCCCGTAGCTCTTCACTCACCACCCAAAATCAACGCCAAAACACTCATTCTCAACTATTACACATTCTAAAAATCACCCTCATCCATACCAAAACCAAAACCTCATTATTTTTCTCTTTTTCTTGCTTATTAGCAATAAGGAAAAGAAGGAAATTTAGGCCATCTCTACCACTCCAATCATTTAGCAAAAAAGTAAAGTTTTGTTGGTATAACTTCTCACTTTATCACTTTCGTTTTCCATTTTTCAGCACCTTCATCATTTTAGTGAGCTCTCCATGTTTCCATCACCGTCTTAGGATTATCATGCATTATTATGGCTTTTGGCTATGGTAGTTTAATAATTGGATGCCTTAATGCCCCTTTGATGTGCAAAATGCCTCATTTCATCCTCATTAGTTTGGTATCTCTTACTCATGCATTTTATGCCATATCCATGCATCTTGTATCCTTAATCCATGTATGAATCATTACCCTAACACATTTCAAGCACATTTACACATTAGCTTGCATGAATCATTATCCTTTTTAGCATTCATAACATTTTCTTGTCATAACGCATAACACTTTTATTGTCAAACCATTAGTAAAGTTAGCATCCCCCTTCTTATTATGTGCCATCCCCTTATATGTTTGTTGTCTTCTTCTCGTCAAAATGCATGTTCAATGGCTATCAAAAATTGATTTTCAAAAACTCCCCAAGCCAAGCATGTTAATCTCAACCAATGAGGATTAGCATGGACTTAGCATCCTCCTTAAAGCTAGCAAACTATCTTAGGGAAAATTAAGTTTTCCATATCTAGAATCTTGGTCAAACAAGCTCAAATCTTTTGATTTTAAAACGAAAATGGTCTTACAAATATTCCCTAAATATTTATGCTTTTTTTAAAGTCAAAACGTTGAGTGGTATGATCACTAGCTATTTCATCATCCCAAACTACTCCGAGGCTATGCAAATGCATTCAGGACACCCATGCCACTCTTTCCCTTTAGTTATAGATGTTCGAACATCAATAACTCAAGTTTTGGACCCGTAGACAAAAAAAAATGAGAGATATCCCTTGCTTTGCTTTGTGCCCTACTAGTAGTATAATTATTGCAAATCAAAAAATCACTTTAAAATCTTAAACAATTTTTCATGAATTTTCTAATATTTTTCTCTCACATCATGTTGAATTATCTTTAAAACAATATTTTATTCACCCTTGGATCATCCTGGATGAGAGAGTTATGATTTTTCAAGTCTAAACTATCTAAAAGCTCTAGAATCCAAACATGTATTTTAGTTGGGCTGTTCAGGCCTACTAAATGATTTTTTCAAATTTTTAAAATATTTTTTCTAGAAGGTTCATGAAATCCCCTTTTCAAAAAGGTGTTGCTTGTAATTTTTTGATACCAAATGAATCTGAGGTGATATTTCAAATGTTGACACACCTTGTCCCTCATATGCTCTGCCAGTAGCTCAATTAGTCTGAACTTGAAAAGTTATTCCCTCAAAAAATAACTTTTTGGGATATGGGTAATAATTTTAGGTTGACCCCCATCGAGTTACCTTTCTAACAGTAACTTGTTCACCCTTTAAAGCCTTCAAACCAATTTAGAATAAATTCAAGAAGTATGATAGTGCGATGCTATCCCTTATTTTCGGTTATGGTCAAAATTAAGTTGGCGTCCCAAATTTTGTCTCAAGACATTCGATGTCTCCGTATCACCCCAATCAAACTTGAAAACATGCTTTGACCTCCCATTGGCTTGTATCAAGGCACAAACATATTTTACATCTTTACCGTCCTTATTCACAATAATTTTATTTGCCAAAAATTATTGAAAGGCTCACACATTCCCTAAATCATAAAGGTTTTGCTAACTTAAGTTTT
Organism: Adansonia gregorii; assembly: GCA_038382025.1. Taxonomy (NCBI): domain Eukaryota; kingdom Viridiplantae; phylum Streptophyta; class Magnoliopsida; order Malvales; family Malvaceae; genus Adansonia; species Adansonia gregorii. The sequence goes on from JBBYHO010500519.1 coordinate 20,949, forward strand.
CTAACCTAACTTCTCTAAAGAGTGTTAGACATGTCATTTTTTGGGATACTCTAACCCCACCCTTCTGAAGGGATACTCTAACCCCGTTATTCAAAATTATCTATATTTAAAAAACCTTCCTTTGTTAAAATGATTTGTCATCCATGGGGATACTCCAACCCTGACCTTCCGAGGGGATACTCCAACCTCGCTTTTCAAAATTGTCAAGATTAAAAAAAATCCTTCATCGTGAAAATTATCATCCACGGGGATACTCTAACCCCACCTTTCTAAAAGGATACTCTAACCCTGTCTTTCAACTACAATTAATTTTCTCCTTCTTGGACTTTCATGAATATGTCAAACAAACCTTGTTCAATCAAGAAACCCAAGTGTATCTCAAAAATTAACGATTCAGTTATTCCCAAAAAATTGATGCCAATTCCGAGATAAATTTCGACAGTCCATCCCTTTTTCTTTATCGTTGCATTGAATGATCCATGTTATGTTACTTCATTTGTTGCCTTACTAACATGATTTCTTTGTGATGATTGTTTGTATTCATGTTTTCCAATCATTTCAAATAAAACTAAGGGTAATATTCCATGTGAGTATCTCTCCAGTGCCTAAGGTGAAATATTTCATTTTTCAAAGTAAAATCCAAAAATGGCAATTGGGCAGGTTCGGTTGATTCAAGTTCAGGCCGATTCGGGTTTAGGTTTGAGTATATTTTACATCATTTTTTATTTTATATTAAATGTAATCACTTTCATGTAATTTTGAATTCTAAGCCTAGGCACGAATTTGGCCTCGTTTGGCACGAAAAAATCTTTGTTCGATTTTATGGGGCTATGCATGGCCCAAAAAATTTTTGAATTCTAAGCTCAGGGTTGAATTTATCATGGCCAACCAATTTAAGTGCAAATCATTGTTCATAATATTAAAAAGTTATTTTTATATTAATGTTTACATATTTTATAATTAAATTTAAATAAAATATTTTATTTTATTTAAAAAAAATACTGATTTAGGTCGAGCATACTTAAAACTTCAAATCTAAGACTTGGGCTTGATCATGCTAGGCCTATTGTGTTGGGTAGGCTGTCTAGCCTATGGGCAGGTCGTCTGGCTCATGGGTAGGTCTAGTTGCTAGTTTAATATTTGATTTTTTTTATTTTTGATATAGTATTATCTATTATGGGTTTAATATTTTTAATTTATCTTATTACTTCGTTATATTATTATCAGACTCTAATTATCATTGTTTTAAATAATAATAATAATATTATTCAAAAAAGTATTTAAAATTTTACTATTAATATGCATAAACTCTTAATATTTAATAAGCTTAACTAATTAAATTAAAAAATAATAAATTAATTATATACTTTATTGATAATGCTTTCAAAGCTCATGATATACTTTATTTTTTAATAAATTATTATTTTATCATATATAGACATGTTCAAGGATCAAGCTATCCACTTGGCTCAATTGAGCCTAGGCTTGGGTTCTCATATTTTGATTTCAGATTAGCCAAATCCGACTCGAAACAGTTATTTTAAATTAAAATAAAATCTATTTTATTTTATTTTGATTATAAAATATATAAATATTAATAAAAAATTCTTTAATATGATAAACAATAATTCTAGCTTGAACAAACAGGTTTAGGCACATTAAATAAGGGCCTGCACTTGGGATTGTAAAAAATGCAAGTCGCGACTGGCCAAACCCATAAGTAAGTTTAATCATATATAAAATATAAATTAAAATTTAATATTTAATTAAATTATATATAGTATTAATATTCAGTGTTTAATATTTGATTCATTTTTTATATAATATTATCTATTATCGCTTTCATATTTTTTAATTTATCTTATTATTTTATCATACACTTATCGATTCTAATAATCATTACTTGAAATAATAATAATAATAATAATAATAATAATAATAATAATAATAATAATA
>JBBYHO010500530.1:5307-21135 GCA_038382025.1 Adansonia gregorii
TTTTTAAGCCTACACGAGCTAGTGGCACCCTTTTAGTCCTCAAAGAGCATGATGCCTTTTTTAAGCCCACATGAGTTTGTGGCACCCTTTTAGTCCTCAAAGAGTAAGGCAACTTTTTTTAAAGCCCACACGAGCTGGTGGCATCCTTTTAGTCCTCAAAGAATAGGATGCCTTTTTTAAGCCCACATGAGCTAGTGGCATCCTTTTAGTCCTCAAAAAATAGGACACCTTTTTTAAGCCCACACGAGTTGGTGGCACCTTTTAGTCCTCAAAGAGCAGGACACTTTTCTTTTAAATCTAAACCCTAGTAGGGAGGGCAAACCCTACAAAATTCAGTCAAACTTCTATCAGATCGCTGCCAATACACTGTGTTTTATCATAGCAATGTATTGATTAAAAATTTATTTCTTTGCAGGTGTTCTGAGGGAGCATCATTCCACCTCAGACAAAATGGTGTCTATTTGTCTTTGTTCAATTCTTGATTCTTAGCATCGATTAAAGAGGGGCAGTTGTAGACACCTTATTTTGTCCGAGCTAGAATTTAGTGATATGAGGAAATAAAAAGGGGCGGTGACTGGTGCCCAATGAAAAAGTATTTTTGGGGAGGCTACCTAAGTCATCTTGGTAGGTATATCACCTAATTTGAGGAGCCTAAGGTATGTGCAAGTATGTTAAGTGCATTAGTATTGACAAGAGGCTTTTATGTTGTCAAAATTTTGAATTTTCATGTTTAGTATCGATGCATCAAGGCAATTTTGCCTAGCTAGAACCATTTTCAGCCTTTCCTCAATAGACTTAAAACTCAAATTCAACACTATATTCATGTCATAAACCATTATAAACCATACCAAACTCAAATATGCAGGTTGCTGATCAGATTACAACATTTCTTTTTGTATTTTGGCCAAAATCAAATCAAATAAAGACATTCACATTGCTTAACATGAACCTATGGTAGCAACCAACCACCCACTCCATTAGCTGAATTCATCACCAAATTCTAACCACTTTCCCTCCAATCACTTAAGCAACCAACAACCACAACTATGGTTTGAAGAAAAGGCTAAAATGCCCTAATTTTTGGCTTAAAAATATTACCTATAAAAGGCACAATCAGATCACAACTTGGGGGCTTTTTCAGTAGCTTTCAACCTCCCAAAACACTCTTCCATCTGAACAAAACAAAAATCTCGTAGCTCCCTAACACCCCTTAGGAAACAGCCCTAAACACTTAGCTTTTTATAACTACATACATCAAAATTGCCTCCCCTTATACTATAACTAGCTAGCTTCATTCTTCTTTCATTTCTTATAAGTTTATAGCTTAGAAAGGGAAGAAATTGCACATACATTGATAGATTCAATAGGCAAAATAGATCTTGCTACTTTGTTCATATATTTTTTTAACTTTGCACTTTTATTTTCTGTTTTTGACTTTTTTTAAATTTTAGTGAACCCCTCATGTTTTCATGACCATTTAGGACCTTCCATATATTTTATGACTTTGCTTATGATAGACTTTAGGATTGGGATGCTATAAGTTTGCCATGTTGCTCTAATGTGCCACACTACACTTCCATCATTTGCATAACTAATTTTCATGCATTTCTTTGTCATGATTTCATGTTTTAATCATGCATAAAATTAAGCCTAACATGTTCTAAGTATATACATGCATTTCACATCATTTTGCCAAATCTTATGAGCATAATGTAGCATTAAAATTTCATCACACACATGTTTTGCTATTAGCTTGCATTTTGGCACCATACCATGATCTCATGACACCATTTTTCATTCACACTTAATGATCATAGGCATCCTTAGAAATGTGCATATTCTTCGTGATTTCTTTGTTTGAATGCATGCTTGATAGTTGATTTAAAATCTGCTTTTGCAAACCCTTCCAAGGAAGTTCATAGTGCCTCCAACAAATGGAGATCACCATGGGTTTAAGATTTTTGTCATTAATTATCACATCTTGGGGTTCAATTAAATGAAAAGTTTGGGTCCATGGTGAAACACACATGGACATTCTAATTTCCATAACAAAAAAATTTCTTTTTAAGTTTGCTTAAGCCTTAGTTTTAGCTCAAAAATATAGTTATGGTGTGAGGGCTAATGGGCTATCCCCTTGTCCCAAATTATTTTGGAAGGGCATGGATGACCTCAGGAAGTCCATAGCACTATTTCTTTGTTGATAAAGACATTCGGATGTTCGAGATTTGGTGTTTCAACGTTGAAAACTGAAAAACCACTTAACCTTCTCTTGTTTTGCATTGGCAATACTGCAACCTAATCTTTAAAAATCATTTTAAAAATGAAAACAAATCTTTTAGGATCTTACAATATTTTTCCTTGAAAGTACATTGAACCAGCTTTCAAACGGCATTTTATTAGTCCTCGGATCGTCCTTGATTGAGATTTATGATTTTTTGAACTCTAACTACCTAAAATCTTAGGGGTTGGCAAATAGTAATCCATTTAGGTCAATCTAGCCGCTTAAACGATTTTTTAGGAGTTTTCAAGCATTGTTAATAAAAACTTAATGAAAATCTCTTTCCAAAATGGTATGGCTTAAAATTTAATAATTTCAAATGAGTCTGAAATGATTTTTCAAAATCTGCCATGCCAACTTACCTACATGCTCTACCTATGCTAAAATAGAACTAACTTCAAGATTTAATTCCACCTAAAAAAAGATTTTTAGGATTTTTGTAATATTTTTATTTCAATATCTATCAAGTTACCTATCCAACAGTACTTCACTTGTTCCCAAAGGCCTTTGGACGGACCTATAATAAATTCAGGAATAGGGATAGCGTGATGCTGTCCCTTATTTTGAGATAAAAAATTATCACAATTATCCGGAATCACTTCCTTTGAGATGTTCAAGCATTTCCAAGTACAATCAAACTTTATATCTCGACTCATTATGCAGAAACAAATGATAAAAAACACTTCATTAAAATTTCTTCTTTTAATTTCAAAATTTTTTCTAAAATCACAAAAAGTATTCATCATTGAGGATACTCCAAACTCACATATTCGAAGGGATACTCCAACCTCGCTCTTCTTGTCTACCATCTAAATAATTTTAAATGCTTTCAAGTCTTTTACTCCTTCAAAATTTTAAATCACCTTACTTAAACATTAAAGTTTTCATCATTGCGAATATTCCAAACCTATAAATCCGAGGGGATACTCTAACCTCGTTGTTTTCTCATTTGCCACCTAAATAATTTTAAGCAATCTAAAATCTTTTTTTTCTCATTCAAAATTTTAAATCCATATGGAGTCCAAATGCATCTTGAAGTTGCCATGTTGGTTATTTTATCGATAAAGAAAGGTAACTATGAGACACACTTCAATCATTCCATTCTTTTATGTTCACTGGTGCATACATAATTTAAAATTAATTTTTCAAAATTTTTAAGGCAATGTCTAGTCTCGATATCCTTCTAGTGCCTAACATGAGAATCGTTTTTCCCAAATCAAACCTAAATTTAAAAAAACAACTTATTTTTTGCCACTCTCCTAGGTTATGTAATGATTATAAAAATTCATGCATTAATAAATGGATTATATATAAATAGTAACTTAACAAAGTCGAGGAAATCAAAATCGAATATTATGTGGACATAAGGTACTAATTTTAGGCGATGTGAGGGTGCTAATCCTTCCCCAAGCGTAATCGACTCTTCGACCCACCAATGAATTCTAAAGTACGCAGAACATAAAATCGAACTTTTGACTTTTGTGACTTAAGATTTCAGTTTTAATAGGTGTCCGGTCACACCTAGCCTAAATTAATCGGTGGCAACTCTAATTTTTCGATCATTTCATAATGACCATAAAAAACCAGTCAGATAAGTGATTCATTTGATGTTCCTCCTTTTTATCTCATGCACTTAATATTTTCCATCACACCATAAACCTTATATAGTGAGGGGATTAAGTCGGGCACTTTCACCCCTCATTGCCTATCGTTAAGGTTGCAACAATGTTAAAATAATGATTGTATTCCAAGATCTCCCCAATTTAATTTCTTTCTTAAAGGCTCAACCAAAACCAAAATTCATTGGTGTCTATGGAGTTGATGATGTTGAGGGCATCCATTAAGCCAAAATGTTGAAAAAAAAAAGAGAAAAAAAGGGAAAATTAATTAAAAATTAAGTGCAACATCATGTTATTAAGGTACTTATGATAATTTCAGAAAAAATCATCTTTTTTCCTAGCAAAAAGCTCGATAAGTCAAATGGCTTTGTTTGAAATGAAAAATAGCCATTTTTCTCCATCCTTTCACGAATATAGGAAAAATTCCCTTTTGCAATCCTTTTTGAGCCTGATGAAATATTTTTTCTTTAAACCCTAATTAAAAATCATCCCCTATAATAGAGGTAATAAAGCAAAGCTTTAAGATCATAAAAAGCAAACTCCATTCCAAAGTTATAAAAAGAACAAGTTAAATGTCACAAGACAAATTTTAAAGATCGTTCAAAGTTTAAATTTTAAAGGATATATTTTGTTTTAAAGATACAAGAAGAACAAGTCAGTTCCGATAAGGTAAATTTTGATGATCGATCAAAGTTCAAATTTTAACTTCCTTTAGAATAAAGAATGAATAAAAATACAATGAAGAAAGAAATAAAGAAAAAAACAAAATAGAATGAAAAAGCAAAAAGAAATGATGAAATAAAAAGAAAAATTTAGAAATTATGGCAGATGGGAATTTTTCCAAAGAGAAATGATCCTCGATTCACCTATTTTTAAGCACTTAATTTAGGCCTATTTATCTATTTCTTTCTAAGGCATGAACCATAGCTTATGTTACGTACATTTAAAAGTCCATTTCGATCAAACATAGCTATTTAAGCTATCAGGCAATTCCTAGGAAACTATTTAAAATTTCATCATTTTATATGAGTTCTGAGTCCTTAAGAATATAATGGGCAATCAATTAGAAAAAGAAAAGAAAAGAAAAAAATGAATAAATGAATAAATTTCTAAGATGAAAACCTAAAAAGGGTTGTTTAAAGTAAACTTAAAGGCTTTGGAATTACTCCTAAACTAATAAGGGTAGCCATCAATGGAAAAAAAAAAACTCTTCTATGCCAATCCAAAAATGATCTTTGAATTTTGGAAATTTCTTGACATTAGCAAAAAGTTGATTTAAATGCTCGAATATTAGTTTGATTGGAGATAACTTTTCAAATTTCCAACCTTACGAATTAGTACTTGCTAAAGCCTTCCAAATTAACTCTTTGAGACTTGGTGTTTACCAGTACTAGTTTAACACCTGTCAAGCTATTGTATTTGAAGATTAAAAAGATGTTATAACTTAATTTTTTGCCTTTCAAGGAATTATCAAAAAAAGAACATCCATCTAAACTTGGTCTTGATAAACCTTAACTTTGTTATATCAATTTTTTCAAGACATATTCTAGCAGTGCCACCTATTGGTGCCTCTAAAATTCATTTCTTCATTTCATTCAAAATGCCCCAAATGGTGATATCAATCACAAGAATGCCTTAACATCAAAGGACGAAGATGGCATGTCCATTATCCTCGATATTGGAAATTTATGCTCAAAATCATTCAAAACTCTTGATACTTTTTGATTAAATGGATCCTTTCCAAAGTTGGAATGAGAATATGTTCTTATTCTATAAATATCCTAGAATTTAGTTGAATTTTGATACTTTTCATGATTTTAATAGGAGTATCTGATTGTGCTTCAAATAGCAAAATGTTGACTCATATTCAACTGCATAAGTTGTATCATTAAATTGATAAACAATAATTTGATATCTAACAATGTTTTGGGAAAAATTCAACATTTCTTATATTGCTAAAGTTAAAATTAAAAGAAGGATTTTGAAGGGCATACATCAAATCACACTTTAACCTTCAATAGCAAGCCATCAAAAAAAAAGAAATTGGCAACAATAAAATAAAGTTCAGATTGATATGGCCTCGCCTACATATAAGATGATAAATCTTTCTGACAGTCGAGTAAAATAGCCTATTCATTCAATCTTATTAAACATAAGTGAAGAAACTTTATTTGATTAACCAGAATGATTGATGAAGTTTTATTTGTCAACTTCATTTGGTGAGGAACTATGGAGTAGGATATTCGATCATGCGAAATATAGGTGAAGAAGGCTCCAAGTCAACTTTTCCCAATTAAGTAAACGGATCAACAGAGTTTTTCTAGGTTTTTTTCATTTGGTAGAAAACCAATAAAGTGGGCTGATAAATGAAAAAGCCTAAAAGTAGCTAATAGCTGCATGCTTGCAAAATTAGCACAAAAATGAAAAAGTCCAAGAGTAGTTGATGGCTTTGTCCTTGCGAAATTGGAAACAAAAATGAAAAAGCCTAAAAGTAGCTAATAGCTGCATGCTTGCAAAATTAGCACAAAAATGAAAAAGTCCAAGAGTAGTTGATGGCTTTGTCCTTGCGAAATTGGAAACAAAAATGAAAAAGCCTAAGAGTAGTTGATGGATTTGTCCCTGCAAAATTAGCACTAAAAATGAGAAAGCCAAAGGGTAGTTGATGGCTTTATCTCTATGAAATTGACACCAAAAATGAAAATACCTAAAAGTAGCTCATGGCTCTGTCCCTATGAAATTGGCACCAAAAATAAAAAAGCCCAATAGTAACTATAGCTTTGTCCCTGTGAATTTGGCACCAAAAATGGAAAATCTCAAAAATAACTATTGGTTTTGTCCCTACAAAATAGGCACCAGAAATGACAAAGCCTAAGAGTAGCTAACAGCTCTGCCCCTATCAAAATTGGCACCAAAAATGAAAAAGCCAAGTGTAGTTGATGTTTAATCCATACAAAACTGGCATTAAAGAATTTAAAAAGCCCAAGAGTAGCTAATGGTTCTGTCCTAATTAAATTGGCACCAAAATTAGAAAGCCTAAAAGTAGTTGATGGCCATGGCCTAGTCAAAATTGGCATTAAAATGAGAAAACCTAATGTAGTTAGTTAGGTGAAAAACCAATGCAGTTGGTTTATATATATATCATATATATAAACATTTTCTATAAAAAAAGCTCGTCATAGCTCAAATAAAATCGTGTCTATTTAGTCTTTGCCCTATTTTTTATTCTTAGCAATAGCTGATGAGGGGTAGTTATAGACACTTAATTTTGCCTAGGCATTTTCTTTAGTAATTCTAAAATATCTGAGATCGATAATTAGGCAATCATCCCAGTGAGGGTTGACTTAACTAGGTGTATTGGATGTTTAAAGACTTGTTTGAGCATATCAAAATGACCACTCATACAAGTGATAGAAAAATTACTATTTTAAGGGTTGTAAAAAATAAATCTAAAAAAAAGATAAATATTAAGGTAAAAAATTAGTTTTTAAATTTATTCTTTTGAAATTTTGAAATTCATTTCTGCAAACAAGGTCAAGGTCAAATTTCTCATGTTTAGGGATTTTTCAAGTTTTTTTTGTGAAATTTTGAAAGTTTATCCTCGTATATTTTTACTGATGCCCATGTAGTAGTTTTGCCAAAACTTACCCAAAAAAATAAAAAAATAATCAAGAAAAAATTTACCATTAATATTTTATAAAACGAGGTGTCAAGTTATCAATTTTGGTAATTAAATTTGAATTTTTCACAGTATCATAGATGTTATACTCATGAAATTGCTCTGATAAAATTTGTTTTTGATTTAGGCTTTCATCTTTATTATTTCTGTAAATTAAAATTTGAAGTGTGGTAAATTTAATTCATTTTATAAGTTTGAACGTATGTTTAGAACTTTTTCTTATTTGTAAAATTTTTCTATAAAATCTTTTGGAGTTTAGAATTTTTAATATTTTTGCATATTTCAATAAAATAGCTTGAATTTGGCTTTTTTGAAATTTTAATTCATTATTGTTAGATATGATTTCCTTCCATAAAGATTTTTGCTCATAAAATTTTACGAGTTTAAAATTTTTAATTACCTTTTTCTTACATATAAAATTTCTTAAAAATTTCTTTTTTAATTTTTATAAGGAAATTTTGGTAATTTTATTTTCTAATGGGCTAAAATATATCTTTTCCATTTCATTGGCCTTAAAACTTGGTAACTTTCCTAAATTACCTTTTTCTTACATATAAAATTTCTCAAAAATTTCTTTTTTAATTTTTATAAGGAAATTTTAGTAATTTTATTTTCTAATGGGCTAAAATATATCTTTTCCATTTCATTGGCCTTAAAACTTGGTAACTTTCCTAATAAGCCTAATAAGTCCACTAATTTGCCAACAGGCCCAATAAGCCTATTTTTTTAACAAGCTAAACAATCCTATTTTGATTAAATTTTAATTAAATTTATTATGAAAAATTTTATTTCTTGAAACATAATTTTTAATTTATTATAATTTAGTCCCTATAATTTGCTTTTATCCAAATTAGATTTTTTCTCATTTTCACATTTCTAATGATGATCATTCAAAATGACAAATATACTAATTAAACCTTATCAAAAAAGTTAAAAAATCTAAAAATGGTGATAAAAAATCAAAAAAGAAATAAATGATTGAGCATTAGTAAAAAAAAGGCTAGAACTATTCAAGTGGGAGTTTTACGCTTTCACAAAGAAATATCACTAATAAACACCAAAAAATCTAAGTTTTCACGCTTGATTAAGATAGTTTCTCTTGTAAAGTTCTTAATTTTTGTTCATTTCATTCAATTTTCTTCCTTTTAGTGAGCCAAAATCATGCTTGTGCACATAGCCATGTTGAAGGGCGAAGTATGATGGCTATGAACTATTTTCTTTAATTTGATTGTTATGTTTGATTTTTTTTAACAATAACTTGATTTTCTCCATGAAATATATTTTTGCTAATATGACGTTGATTTTGTCACATATATTTGTTCATGTTGATACTATTTGCCTTTTGATTTTTATGTTAATATGCTAATAAAATATGTTTATATATTTATTTTTCATGATTTTAATATGTTGATGAGGATTTGAGATTGACAGAAATTAGTATAGGTGTTTATGTTGAAAAGGAAAATTTTCTTGGTTATGTTGAGCTTTGCCAAATACAATGGTGTGCTTAGAGTAGATTTTTATGCTTGATTTTATGTTATTTTGAATATTTTTCATTTTTTCAAAATTGTAGAAAACAAAAAAATAATTTTCCCAAAATTTTTTAGGCCTTAGAAGGGTATTTCCATGCTTGGCTAATCTATGGATAGATGATTTACAGAAGTTTTGATTTTTTAGGCTATTTTATAATTATGGAAAATGCAGGGATTAAATTGCAAAAAGTGCAAAAAGTTTTCCATGGCCATCAAAGCTAGGCCGAATTCATGTTGAGAACTCTAGAGGTGTTTTTCATATATTTTAACATGCTTGAATGTGTTTCATGCATTTCTAAACTTTTGGGCCTTTTGTAACTTCAAAAAGTTTAGAGACTTATTAGCAAAAAGTAAAAAATATTGTTCTAGGCCAGGGGTATTTGGTTGAATCCTTTTAGTGATATTTGATGAATTTTCCATGTTAAGTTTAATGTGTTTGATATTTGATTTTATATTTTACTTCCCGTAGGTACAACTTTGAAAAGTTAAAAAAGTTTGGGGTCCATTTAGTAAGCCTTGCATATTAAGGTTAAATGGGTTATTTCTCACATCAAATTTTCTAGTTGGGATGTTTTGGTCATTATGGAGATATTTCTAGCAATTTTAGCCATTTTGAGGCTAGAATGCAAATTTGAGAAACTTAAGGACCAATTAGCAATTTTTTTCATTTTGGGTTAATTTTGATGCATAGTTACCCATTTAGGGTATAATTGTTATTCCATATCAATTTAAGTTTTTAGAGTTATTAGGATATTTATACGTTGAAGGTACACCTTAAGAGTATTTTGGTAATTTACCCTAAAATAGTCTTTTATGATCAATGTGATACTTCCACGTCAAAGGTGCATAATAGGGATAGGTTCATCTTTTCATGAAGTTATCAAGTCCTTTAAGGTTTTTAAGGTACTTATATGTCGACGGTACACCTTAGGGGTATTTAATAATTTATGTTAAAACCAAGCCCTATGTGATCATCGGTATATTTCTGTGTCAAAGATGCATAGTAAAAATATGTTCATACTCTAAGGTCACCAAAACACTTTTATATCGAGGATGTACTTTAGGGGGCTTAGGATAAGTTATATTACTTATTACAAAAATTGCACTTTTTTTAAAATTAAGGCAATGTCTTCAAATTAAAGTAATACTAGAATTCTCCCAGAACATGGAGGGGTTTCACTTATTATTTTAATAACGAGATATCCTTTTCAAGATGAAAATCGAGATTTTATAAATTTTGGAGAAATAAAACCTTTCGCATTCCTTCAGTCCTCCAGTGGGTGCGAAAGATATTTTGACTTTTAAAACCTTTCATATTCCTCTAGCTTTCTAATAGGGTGCGAAAAAAAATGATAAAACATTTCGTATTCCTCAGATCCTCCAATGGGGTACAAAAGATATTTTAATTTTCAAAAATATTGTAAACCTAATTTTCACATATAGAATAATAAATTTGTTTCATAAAATTTTTTTATATATGGGAATTATAATTAAGTATTGGATATGAAAACTAAATAAAAATTTAAATTTAAATTAAGATGTGATTAATAAGGTACTGATTGTTGGGCATCAAGAGAGGGATCAATCTTTACTCTTGATTGTAACCAACTCTCAAACCTTTTCATGCAATCTTTGGTATTATCGCAAATCTCGAATTTCGTTTTTAAGCATTCTATAACCCTTTAAACACAAACTCTAGTAGGTGACTATTCTCACGTAGCCAAAGTAGATTAGTGGTGATTCCAAGACAAATAGTCATTTGGTAACAACTATTTAGGGTTAAGTTGAGTAAATAATTTATCTCGACAATCCTGTCCCTAAACAAAAAAATAATAATAACAATAACAATAACAATTACAACAACAACAATAATAATAATATTGCCCTTATAATTAAAATAACCATGTATATAAAAAATATAAGAATGAGGGGTACACCAGTCTTTTAAGTCGAGCTAGTCAGTATTCGTATCTCAGGCCACATTGCGACAACTTTAGCACATTCCATGCATTTTAGATCCATTAAAGTATTTTAAATAATATAAGGTCATTTAAGAAATTTCCATCACCTTAGGACAATATGAGTATTTTCACATCAATATTTGGTCATTAAGGTTGTTCTAGTAAGTTTCTTGAGAAATTCAAGTCTCTAGGTCATGTGGGAAGTTCATGTCGATACATGTCCATTAAGTTCCATTAGTTGACATTACATTAATTTCGCATCTCTAGGGTTATGCGAGATACATGTCCATTAGGGTTTATTAGGTGATATTACATTAATACCGATTTTTTATGGTCATGTAGCAACTTTCATGTCAATAAATGTTCATTTGGCTTACTTAGGTGATGTTCCATTAATACTGTAAGTTCATGTGGGATCTTTCAAGTCAATACATGTCCCTTAGCATCATTTAGGTAATAGTACATTAAAACTGAGTCTTTAGGGTTATGTGGGAACTTTCATGTCAGTACATGTCCATTAAGGTTATTTAGATAATAATACCTTACGATCAAGCTTTTAGGGTTATGTAGGTACTTTCACCTCGATGCATGTGCTTAGAGTCAATTAGGTTTATATTATGTTAAAATCAACCACATTTTTTTGATAAAATACATGTTTTCTAAACTTGAGGCAATGTTTCTGAGTTAAAATAATCCATAGATTTTCTCTAGGATGTGGAAGGTTTCTATTGATTATTTTAATAATGGGATATCCATTCAAAAAAATGTATCAAAATTTTCTAAATTTCATGAAATAAAACTTTTATATTCCACTAGGTTCTAATAATATATGGAAGACATTTTGTTTCCAAAAGAAAATAAAACTTAAGTTACTCTTAAACAAAATAATAATGTTAATAATGAAAATCTTTAAAGTATGAAAACTATAATTAAATACCAAAAATTAAAACCGGTTCAAATAGAGATTTAGGTTAACACATAATTAATAGGTATTGATTTACAGGTGTTACAGATGGGATATGTCTCACTTTGCATGTGATTGACTCCTGAACCCTTTAAACATGATCTCAAAGTTTGTTTTTAAGTATTTTGAAGCCTTTAAAAAAAGAAATAGGTGATTAATCTCATCTAAACAAAATAGATTCCTTGCCCGCTATATTAGATTAAAAACTCAGAAATGCTAACTTAGCTAGGCTTATCTTGAACCTACTTATTTAGGCAAAATCGAAAACACTAACTTTACTAAGTTTTTCATGAACTTGTTACACTGGATCAAAAAAAGAGGTAACTTTGCTAGGCTTGTCTTAAGCCAGTTAAGCTATGATAAAACTACCAATTTAATTAGGTTTATCTTGAATCTACTACGTTAGGTAAGAAAAAAAGACTAACTCCACTAGCTTGTCCTAAACCAGCTGTGTTAGGTAAAAGTATCTATCTTCACTAGGGTTATCTTGAACCTACTAGATTGAGTAAAAAGGTAACTTTAATAGGCTTGTTTTGAACAATTTAAATTTTGTGAAAACTACTAACTTCACCAGGTTTGTATTAAACCAACTATATTGGATCAAAAAGGCTAACATAGTTATGCTTGTCTTGTTTTAAACCAGCTAGGTTTTGTTAAAAACTAAAATATCAAATTTACTAACCTTGTCTTAAATCGACTAGATTGGATTATAAATGGCTAACATTGCTAGGCTTGTCTTGAACCAACTAATTCTTTTAAAACTAAAATACCAACTTCACTAGGCTTGTCTTAAACTAGTTATGTTGGATTGTAAATGTCTAACTTCACTAGGCTTGTCTTAAACCTGCTAGGATAGGTAAGAGCTAAAATACCAATTTCACTAGGCTTACTTTAAACTAGCTAGGTTAGGTTGAAAAAAGGCTAACTTCATTAGGCTTGTCTTAAACTTGCTAAGTTAGAGTAAAAAAAAATACCAACTAGAATAGGTTTATCTTAAACCAACTAAATTGGCTATAATCTTCATCTTATTCTGTCAACCCTGCTAGGTTTTTCTAAGCTAACAACACTAGGTTTGATCTCACCTATGGGCCAATTTCATTAGACTTAATCCTACTAGCTATATTCAGCTCAATCTCATCTATGGGCCAATTTCACTGGATTTAACCTTGCTAGTTATATTAGGCTTAATCTCATCTGTGGACTAATTTCACTGGATTTAATCTAGGTTAATCTAACTTTTAAAAAAGTTTATGTATCAGCTCCCCATTCCTTGAAGGATATTTCTTTGAGTTCAATATTCATACTTAGACATTTCTTAAATTCCAATGGATACAATTAAAGATAAGTTGTTAGGCAATTTTTATGGATAAATGATATGAATGTATAAACCCTATCAATGACACCATATGACCATGACAAGGTCTTGATTTGATGTCCTTAACATCATTTGTAAGTAATTTAATTTTAATGACATACTTTCTGTGTGCGCACTTTATTCTTATTTGGGTAATAAGTGTTTAGACCTACCTTACCTTTAAAGAATATTGTTGCTATTCTTAATTCCTTGTACTTTTTTCTTAAAAGGGGGCATTTTAGGATTGGACTTTTTGTTAAGGTCTGCTTAAAACCAAGTTGCTAGATTCTTTATACATATATTAATTTCTCATAAAATATTAGCCTTTTTAATTATAATATCAAAGAACCTCTTCATTGTTATTTATCAATTTATTAATCATCGTTAAACAACTAACTAACACAATAAAATTATAGCATGTGTTGTAAAATAGAAAAATGAAATGAATACATAAATGTATTTTAGTCACCAAAAAGTTACAAGCTATGGTAACTTAAAAAAGAAAAAGAAGCTCAATAAGTGGTCTTTTCGAGCTTTGATATTTCTGTTCCTCAGGAAATGGATTCTTTAGACCTTTCAAGGTTTCCTCTAAAAGATCACTTTGCTCAAGATCAATGGATCCTTTAAGAACTCTTTAGACTATTTTTTGTCCCTTTTTTCTGAATATAGCTTCCCAAGGCTAAAAATATCTATTGCACCTTAAGTTTTATACTCATGTTATCAATTTGGATTTTCGTACCTAAGCTATTTACTTTCAAGATGCCATTTTGAGCTTTCATTTGAAACTTTTTTCCCTTTTTTATCCAAAATTTTTAAAGCATTTGCTTTTATGTTTTTTTTATGTTTTTTTGTCACGGATGCCTTTTATGTTTTCATCCTTTCTCAAGCATAATACTTTTTTAATCCCATTAGCATTCACAGGGTTAGGCAAATCATCCCTATCTATCTCTATTAATATTAAAGTTTCTTCAAAAAAAAGCTCTTTCTAACCTATATGGTCCTTCTAAATTCAAAGCCCACTTGCCCTAAGTATCTTTCTGAATAAGAAGAATCTTTTTAAGAATTAATTCCCTTTCATGGAATTATAGAGGGCAAACCTTCTTATCTTGTGCCCTTATCATTCTTTTATGGTACATTTGCCCATGAAAAATAGCCTTCAATCTTTTTCCTAGATAAAGTTTAATTGTTCATACCAAGCTCTAACCTATTCAACCTCTTCTAACTTAGCTTCCATCAAGATTCACAATTATGAGATCTCTACCTTAGTTAGTAGTGTTACTTTCATTCCATATACCAAAAAAAAATGATGTAGCACTTATGAAGGTATAGACTAGAATTCAATACGCATAAAAAGCCAAAGGTAATTTCTTATGCTAATTTTTATGTTTTTATTGGTATCTTCCATTACCCCATTCATTTTTAGATATTATGGCACCGAGTTATGGTGTTTGATCTTAAATTATGATTATATTTCTCACATCATTTTTTTTGTTAGACGTAATACATTATCTATAACACTTTTTTCAAGAAGCCCATATCGGTATATGATTTCTCTTTTGAGGAATTTACATACTGCTTACATAGTTATGTTAGCATAGTATGTGACGTTTACCTATTTTGTGAAGTAATCTATAACCATTAAGATGAAACGATGCCTATTTGAAGATTTTGGAGTAATCAATCCATCACATCCATGCCCAACTTAAAAGAAAGCCATGGAAAAGTCATGACATACAATAGGATGAAGTTTCATGAATCTTGTTTGCATAAATATGGTATTTATGAAACTTATAGGCATGGTTAATGCAGTCACTTTCCATAGTTAATTAGTAACAACTTAGCCTCATAAACTACCTAGCCATTCTGTGCTTGTTAGCATGTGTTCCAAAAATTCCTTCACAAACTTTTTCCAATATCTTTTTGGCTTTACAGGCATTTACGCATTTTAAAAGCACGTGATCTCTATTTTTCTCGTACAAGATCCTATCATCCAAGATAAAACACATAGCCATCATCCTAAGGGTTTTTTTTATTCTCTGTGGCTGGCTTTGAATATTGTTGATCATGGATGTATCAAAAGATACATAATACCATGGTTGGTGTAGATACTTTTGGGCTCTTTACTTAATTTTTATGCAACTTTAAGGTTTAGTTGGTATTTTCTAAGTACATATTCTCTCATATGAGTCATTAATGATAAAAAGGTCTAATTCAGGTTTTGAGATGATTCAATAGGCTTAGTTTAATAAGAAAAGGCATTTGAGCTTAATTATCCAATTTAAGGGACAAGTATTAGATTTGAAAAATTAAGACTCGGGTCTAAAAATTTGAATTTGACAAAAGTTAGCTGGTATATCTCTCTTGATGAAACTATAGTGGTTATTGAAGTTATTTGGATAAAGAAAACCTTGTTTTAGAAGTCAAAATTAAAAGTTAGCAAAAAT
>JBBYHO010500549.1:7075-22895 GCA_038382025.1 Adansonia gregorii
GAAAAACTTTTCTTTCTACCATTTTAAGAATCAAAGTTCGTCTTTCAATTGGGATAAACATGGATTCACATAATAATCTCCTTTCTTTTCTTGATTGAGCTCCATAATCACATTCTCCTTATTCGTATAAATGATTTTAATGCTTTGGTTTTATAAGAAAAACTTATTTTTCTACAATTTTTAGAATTAAAGTTCATTTTTCAATTGGGATAAACATGGATTCATATAATAATCCCCGTTCTTTTCATGATTGGGCACTATAAGCACAGTCTCCATGTTGTGATAAATGATTTTGATGCATTGGTTTCACAAGAAAAACTTTACTTTCTACCTTTTTTAGAATCAAAGTTCATCTTTCACTTGGGATAAACATGGATTCACATAATAATCTCCTTTCTTTTATGATTGGCCACCATAAACACATTCTCCTCGCTGGGATAAATGATATTGATGCATCGGTTCCATAAGAAAAACTTATTTTTCTACAATTTTTAGGATTGAAGTTCGTCCTTCAATTGTAATAAATATAGATTCACATAATAATCTCTTTTCTTTTCATGATTGGGCATAATAAACACATTCTCCTTGTAATGATAAACGATTTTGATGCTTTGTTTTCTAAGAAAAACTTCACTTTCTATCATTTTTAGAATCAAAGTTTGTCATTCGATTGGGATAAGCATAGATTCACGTAATAATCTCCTTTCCTTTAATGATTGGGTACTATAATCACATTCTCCTTATTGAGATAAATGATTTTGATGCTTTGGTTTCATAAGAAAAACTTGTTTTTCTACCATTTTTAGAATTGAAGTCATTTTTCAATTGGGATAAACATGGATTCACATAATAATCCCCATTATTTTCATGATTGGGCACTATAAGCACATTCTCCTTCTTGTGATAAACGATTTTGATGCTTTGGTTTCATAAGAAAATCTTCTCTTTCTACCATTTTTACAATCAAAGTTCATCTTTCAATTGAGATAAACATCGATTCACATAATAATCTCCTTTCTTTTCTTGATTGGGCTCTATAATCACATTTTTCTTATTGGGATAAATGATTTTGATGCTTTGGTTTGATAAGAAAACGTTGCTTTTCTACAATTTTCAGAATTGAAGCTCGTTTCTCATTTGGGAAAAATGTGGATTCACATAATAATCCTCATTCTTCTCATGATTGGGCGCTATAAACACATTCTCCGTGTTATGATAAATGATTTTTATGCTTTTGTTTCACAAGAAAAGCTTCACATTCTACCTTTTTTAGAATCGTAGTTCGTCTTTCAATTGGGATAGACATGGATTCACATAATAATCTCATTTCTTTTCATGATTGGGCACCATAAACACATTCTCTGCAAATCCAAAGCATCAATATCATGTATCCCAATGTGGAGAACATGATTGTAGTGAATATAATGTGCAGAATCGATATTATAATGAGTATCCAAGTTTGACTCATTTTATGGATGAAACATTAATTATAAGGAAAATGGCAGAAAGAAATGCTTTTCTTGCAAACGCAAAGCATCAATATCGTATATTCCAATATGGAGAACATGATTGTAATGCCCGTAACAAAAAAAAAATGGAGTTATTACGAGCATCCAAGTTCGACTAATTTCACAGATAAACATTAATTATAATTAAAATGGTGGAAAGAAACACTTTTCTTGCAAATCCAAAGCATTAATATCATATATCCCAATGTGGAGAACATTATTGTAGTGCCTATAATGAAAAAAATGGAGATTATAATGAGTATCCAAGTTTGACTCATTTTATGGATGAACATTAATTATAAGGAAAATAATGAAAACAAAAGCTTTTCTTGCAAATGCAAAGCATCAATATCGTGTATCCCAATGTGGAGAACATGATTGTAGTGCTCGTAACAAAAAAAATGTAGTTTATTACGAGCATCCAAGTTCGACTCATTTCGTGGATGAACATCAATTACAAGAAAAATAATGGAGAGAAATGTTTTTCTTGAAAATCTAAGCTTCAATATCATGTATCCCAATGTGGAGAACTTGATTGTAGTGCTCATAACGAAAAAATAGAGATTATAGCGAATACCCAAATTTGACACATTTCACAGATGAACATTAATTATAAAGGAAAATGGTGAAAAGAAAGGCTTTTCTTGCAAATTCAAAGCATCAATGTCATGTATCCCAATGTAGAAAACTTGATTGTAGTGCTAGCAATGAAAATAATGGAGATTATTAGGAGTATCTGAGTTTGACTTATTTCATGGATGAACATTAATTATAAGTAAAATGGTAGAAAAAAAAGCTTTTCTTGCAAATCCAAAGCATTATTAGCGTGTATCCCAATGTGGAGAACATGATTGTAGTGCCTAAAACGAAAGGAATGCCGACTATAACGAGTATCAAAGTTTGACTCATTTCACGGATCAACCTTAAGTACAAGGAAAAAGGTGGAAAGCGAAGCTTTTCTTGAAAATCCAAAGCATCAATATTGTGTATTCAAATGTGGAGAACAGGATTGTAATGCCCATAATGAAAAGAATCTAGATTATAATGAGTATCCAAGTTTGACTCATTTCAAAGATAAATATTAATTATAGGTAAATGGTGGAAAGAATAGCTTTTCTTGCAAATCCAAAGCATCAATATCATGTATCCCAATGTGGAGAACATGATTGTAGTGCCTAAAATGAAAAGCATGGAGATTATTTTTAGCATCCAAGCTTGACTCGTTTCATAGATAACCATTAATTATAAGCAAAATTGTGGAAAAAAAAAGCTTTTCTTGCAAATCTAAAGCATTAATATCATGTATCCCAATATGGAGAACATGATTGTGGTGCCCTTAACGAAAAGAATGGAGATATAATGAGTATCCAAGTTTGTCTCATTTCACAGAAAAATATTAACTATAAGGTAAATGGTGGAAAGAAAGGCTTTTCTTGCAAATCCAAAGCATCAATACTGTGTATCCCAATGTAGAGAGCTTGATTGCAGTGCCCATAACAAAAAAAAATGTAGATTGTTATGAGTATCAAATTTTGACTCTTTTCACAGATAAACATTAATTATAAAGAAAAACGGTGGAAAAAAAGCTTTTCTTGCAAATTCAAAGCATCAATATTATGTATCCCAATGTGGAGAACCTGATTATAGTGCTTGTAATGAAAAGAATGGAGATTATTACGACTATCCAAGTTTGGCTTATTTCATAGATGATAATTAATTATAAGGAAAATGGTGGAAAGAAAAGCTTTTCTTGTAAATCCAAAGCATCAATATCGTGTATCCCAACGTAAAGAACATAATTATAGTGCCCTTAACAAAAAGAAAGTAGATTATTACTACTATCAAAGTTTGACTCATTTCAAAGATGAACATTAATTTTAAAGGGAAATGGTGGGAAGAAAGGCTTGTAACTCTAAAGCATCAATCATGTATCCCAATATGGAGAACTTGATTGTAGTGCCCGAAACGAAAAGAGTGAAGATTAATACGGGCATCCAAGTTTAACTCATTTCACAGATAAACATTAATTATAAAGGAAAATGGTGGAAAGAAAAGCTTTTCTCGCAAATCCAAAGCATCAATATCATGTCTCCCAATGTGGAGAAAATGATTGTAGTGCCCATAATGAAAAGAATGGAGATTATAAGGAGTATCCAAGTTTGTCTCATTTCACGAATGGACATTACTTATTAGGAAAATGGTGGAAAGAAAGGCTTTTCCTACAAATCCAAAGCAATAATATCGTGTATCCCAATATAAAAAACTTGATTGTAATGCCCGTAATGAAAAGAAGGGAGATTATTACGAGTATCCAAGTTTGACTCATTTTTTGGATGAACATTAATTATAGGGAAAATGGTGGAAAGAATAGCTTTTCTTGGGAATGCAAAGTATCAATATCGTGTACCCCAATGTGGAGAACATGATTGTAATGCTCGTAACAAAAAAATGGAGTTTATTACAAGCATCCAAGTACAATTCATTTCACGGATGAATATTAATTATAAGTAAAATGGTAGAAAGAAACGTTTTTCTTGCAAATCCAAAGCTTCAATATCATGTATCCTAATGTGGAGGACATAATTGTAGTGCCTATAATGAAAAGAATGGAGATTATAACGAGTATCCAAGTTTGTCTCATTTCACTGATTAACGTTAATTATGAGGAAAACGGTGGAAAGAAAAGCTTTTCTTGCAAATTCAAAGCATCAATATCATGTATCCGAATCTAGAGAACAAGATTGTAGTGCCCATAATGAAAAGAATAGAGATTGTAATGAGTATCCAAGTTTGTCTCATTTGATAGAAAAACATTAATTATAAGGTAAATGGTGGGAAGAAAGGCTTTTCTTGCAAATCTAAAGCATCAGTCTCGTGTATCCCAATGTGGAGAACTTGATCGTAGTGCCCATATGGAGAAAAATATAGATTACTATGAGTATGAAAGTTTCACTCATATCACAGATGAACATTAATTATAAAGGAAAATAGTGGAAAGAAAGGCTTTTCTTGCAAATTCAAAATATTAATATCATGTATCCCAATATAGAGAACTTGATTGTAGTGCTTGTAATAAATATAATGGAGATTATTAGGAGTATCCGAGTTTAACTTATTTCACGAATGAACATTAATTATAAGTAAAATGGCGAAAAGAAAAGCTTTTCTTGCAAATCCAAAGCATTAGTATCGTGTATCCTAATGTGGAGAACATGATTGTAGTGCCCATAATGAAAAGAATGCAGACTATAATGAGTATCCAAGTTTGACTCATTTCACGGATCAACCTTAATTACAAGGAAAAAGGTGGAAAGCAAAGCTTTTCTTGAAAATCCAAAGCATCTGCATCATGTATACAAATGTGGAGAACACGATTGTAGTGCCCATAACGAAAGAAATGGAGACATAATAAGTATCCAAGTTTGTCTCATTTCATGGACGAACATTAATCATAAGGAAATTGGTGGAAAAAAAGGCTTTTCTTGCAAATCCAAACCATCAATATCATATATACCAATATGGAGAACTTGATTGTAGTCCTCGTAACAAAAAGAATGGAGGTTATTACGAGTATCCAAGCTTGACTAATTTCATAGATGACCATTAATTATAAGGAAAATGGTAGAAAGAAAAGTTTTTCTTGCAAACCCAAAGCATCAATATCATGTATCCTAATGCGGAGAGCATGATTATGGTGCCCATAATGAAAAAAATAGAGATTATTATGAGTATCCCAGCTTGACTCATTTCACAAATAACCATTAATTATAAGGGAAAGGGTGGAAAGAAAAGCTTTTCTTGCAAATCCAAAGCATTAATATCATGTATCCCAATGTAGAGAACATGATTGTACTGCCCTTAGCAAAAGGAATGGAGATATAATAAGCACCCAAGTTTGTCTCATTTCACAGAAAAACATTAAATATAAGGCAAATGGTGGAAAGAAAGGCTTTTCTTGCAAATCCAAAGCATCAATATCGTGTAACCCAATGTGGAGAACTTGATTGTGGTGCCCATATCGAAAAGAATGTAGATTATTATGCAAAGGATTGACTTATTTCATAGATGAATATTAGTTATAAGGGAAAGTGGTGGAAAGAAAGGCTTTTCTTGCAAATCCAAAGCATTATTATCATGTATCCCAATGTGGAGAACTTGATTGTCGTGCCTGTAATAAAAAGAATGGAGATTATTGTGAGTATCCAAGTTTGACTCATTTCACAGATGGCCATTAATTATAAGGAAAACAGTGGAAAGAAAAGCTTTTCTTGCAAATTCAAAGCATCAATATCATGTATCCTAGTGTGGAGAACATGATTGTAGTGCCCTTAATGAAAAGAATAGAGATTATAATGAGTATCTAGGTTTGCTTCATTTGATAGGAAAACATTAATTATAAGGTAAATGGCAGAAAGAAAGGCTTTTCTTGCAAATCCAAAGCATCAATATCGTGTACCCCAATATGGAGAACTTGATTGCAATGCCTATATCGAGAAAAACATAGATCACTACGAGTATGAAAGTTTTACTCATTTCACAAATGAACATTAATTATAAAGGAAAATGGTGGAAAGAAAGGCTTTTCTTGCAAATTCAAAATATCAATATCATGTATCCCCATGTAGAGAACTTGATTGTAGTGCCCGAAATAAAAAAATTAAAGATTATTACAGGTATCCAAGTTTGACTCGTTTTATAGATGAACATTAATTATAAAGGAAAATGGTGGAAATGAAGGCTTTTGGTGCAAATCCAAAGCATCAATATCTTGTATCCAAATGTGGAGAACATGATTGTAGTGCCCATAACGAAAAGAATCTAGATTATAAAAAGTATCCAAGTTTGACACATTTCACAGATGAACATTAATTGTAAGGTAAATGGTGGAAAAAATGCTTTTCTTGCAAATCCAAAGCATCAATATCGTGTATCCCAATATGGAGAACATGGTTATAGTCCCCTAACGAAATGAAAGTAGATTACGAGTATCAATGTTAGACTCATTTCAAAGATAAACATTAATTGTAAAGGAAAATGGTGGAAAGAAAAGACTTGCAATTGCAAAACATCAATATCATGTATCCCAAGGTGGAGAACTTGATTGCAATGCCCAAAATGAAAAAAATGAAGATTATTACGGGTATCCAAGTTTAACTCATTTCATAGATGAACATTAATTACAAAGGAAAATGGTGGAAAGGAAGGCTTTTCTTGCAAATCCAAAGCATCAATGTCATGTATCCTAATATGGAGAACTTGATTGTAGTGCTTATATTGAAAAGAATGGAGATTATAATGACTATCCAAGTTTAACTTATTTCATAGATGAACATTAATTATAAACGAAAATGGTGGAAAAAAAGGCTTTTCTTGCAAATCCAAAGCATCAATATCATGTAACCAAATGTGGAGAACATTATTCTAGTGCCTGCAGTGAAAAGAATCTAGATTATAATGAGTATCCAAGTTTGACTCATTTCATAAATGAACAATAATTATATGGTAAATGGTAGGAAGAAAGGCTTTTCTTGCAAATCCAAAGCATCAATATCATGTATCCCAATAAGGATAACATGATTGTAGTGCCCATAATGAAAAGAATGGAGATTATTACGAGTATTCGAGTTTTCGCAGATGAACATTAATTATAAGGTAAATGGTGGAAAAAATGCTTTTCTTGCAAATCCAAAGCTTCAATATCGTGTATCCTAATGTGGAGAACATGATTGTAGTGCCCCTAACAAAAAGAAAGTAGATTATAATGCATATCAAAGTTTAACTCTTTTCAAAGAAGAACATTAATTATAAAGGAAAATATTGGAAGAAAAAGCTTGCAACTGCAAAACATCACTATCATGTGTCCCAAAGTGGAGAACTTGATTGTAATGCTTGAAACGAAAAAAATAAAGATTATTACGGGTATCCAAGTTTGACTCATTCCACAGATGAACATTAATTATAAAGGAAATTGGCAGAAAGGAAGACTTTTCTTGCAAATCCAAAGCATCAATGTCATGTATCCCAATGTGGAGAACTTAATTGTACTGCCCATAATGCAAAGAATGGAGATTATAATGAGTATGCAAGTTTGAGTCATTACACAAATAAACAGTAACTATAAGTAAAATGGTGGAAAGAAAAGCTCTTTTTGGAAATCCAAAAGCTTCAATATCATGCATACCAATATGGGGAACATGATTGTAGCGCCCATAACGAAAAAAATGTAGACTATAATGAGTATCCAAGTTTGACTCATTTCACAAATGAACTTTAAT
This sequence comes from Adansonia gregorii, assembly GCA_038382025.1. Lineage (NCBI taxonomy): Eukaryota > Viridiplantae > Streptophyta > Magnoliopsida > Malvales > Malvaceae > Adansonia > Adansonia gregorii. The sequence goes on from JBBYHO010500549.1 coordinate 14,859, forward strand.
TAAAAGGAAAATCATGGAAAACAAAGCTTTTCTTGCAAATCCAAAGCTTCAATATTGTGTATCCCAACGTGGAGAACTTGATCATAGTGCCCATGTCGAAAAAAAAAGTAGATTACTACGAGTATCAAAGTTTGACTCAATTCATAAAAGAATGCTAATTATAAAGGACAATGGTGGAAAGAAAGGCTTTTCTTACAAATTCAAAGCATCAATATCACATTCCAATGTAAAAAACTTCATTGTAGTGCCAGTAATAAAAGAAATAGAGATTATTAAGAGTATCCAGGTTTGACTCAATTCATGGATGAACATTAATTATAAGTGAAATGATGGAAAGAAAAGCTTTCCTTGCAAATCCAAAGCATTACTATCATGTATCCTAATGTGGAGAACATGATTGTGGCGCCCATAACAGAGAGAATATAGACTATAACGAGTATCCAAGTTTAACTCATTTCAAGAATGAACTTTAATTACAAGGACAGAGGTGGAAAGTAAAGCTTTTCTTGTAAAACCAACGCATCAATCTCATGCATCCAAATGTGGAGAACATAATTGTAGTGCCCATAATGAAAAGAATCCAGATTATAGTGAGCTTCCAAGTTTGACTCGTTTCACAAATGAACAGTAATTATATGGTAAATGGTGGAAAGAAAGGCTTTTCTTGCAAATCCAAAGCATCAATATCATGTATCCTAACGTGGAGAACATGATTGTAGTTCCCATAATGAAAAGAATGAAGATTATTACGAGTATCCAAGTTTGACTCATTTCACAGATGACCATTAATTATAAGGAAAATGGTGGAAAGGAATGCTTTTCTTGCAAATCCAAAGCATCAATATCGTGTATCCTAATGTCGAGAAGTTGATTGTCGTACCCCTAACAAAAAGAAAGTAGATTATTGCGAGCATCAAAGTTTGACTCATTTCAAAGATGAACATTAATTATAAAAGAAAATGGTGGAAAGAAAGGCTTTTCTTGTAAATTCAAAGCATCAAAATCATGTATCCCAATATGGAGAACTTGATTATAGTGCCCATAACAAAAAGAATTGAGATTATTATGAGTATCTATATTTGACTCATTTTTACGGATGAACATTAATTACATGGAAAAAGGTGGAAAGCAAAGCTTTTCTTGCAAACCCAAAGTATCAATATCATGTATCCAAATGTGGAAAACATGATTGTAGTTCCCATAACGAAAGGAATCTAGATTATAATAAGGATCCAAGTTTGACTCATTTCACCGATGAACATTAATCATAAGGTAAATGGTGACAGAAAGGCTTTTTTTTCCAAATCCAAAGCAATAATATCAAGCATCCCAATGTGGAGAACATGATTATAGTGACCAAAATGAAAATAATGGAGATTATTTCAAGTATCCAAGTTTGACTCATTTCACTAGTGACCATTAGTTATGAGGAAAATGGTGGAAAGAAAATCTTTTCTTGCAACTCCATAGCATCAATATCATATATCCCACTGTGGAGAACTTGATTATAGTGCCCAAAACGAAAAGAATGAAGATTATTATAAGTATCCAAGTTTGACTCATTTCATAGATGAACATTAATTATAAGGGAAAATGGTGGAAAGAAAGGCTTTTCTTACAAATCTAAAGCATCAATATCATGTATCCCAACACGAGAACTTGATTGTAGTGCTCGTAACAAAAAAAAATAAAGTTTATTACGAGCATCCAAGTTCGACTTATTTCATAGATGAATATTAGTTATAAGTAAAATGCTGAAAAGAATTACTTTTCTTGCAAATCCAAAACTTCAATACCATGTATCCCAATATGGAAGACATGATTGTAGTGCCCATAATGAAAAGAATGGAGATTATGATGAGTATCCAAGTTTGACTCATTTCACAGATGAACATTAATTACAAGGAAAATGGTGGAAGGAAAAGCTTTTCTTACAAATTCAAAGCATTAATATCATGTATCTCAATGTGAAGAACATGATTGCATTGCCCATAATGAAAAGAATAGAGATTATAATTGGTATCGAGGTTTGTCTCTTTTAACAGAAAAACATTATTATAGGGCAAATGGTGGAAAAAATACACTTCTCTTGCAAATCCAAAGCATCAATATCGTGTACCCAATGCGGAGAACATGATTGTAGTGCCCATATAAAAAAATATAGATTACTATGGGTATCAAAGTTTTACTCATTTCACAAATAAACATTAATTATAAAGTAAAATTGTGGAAAGAAAGGCTTTTCTTGCAAAATCAAAGCATTAATATCATGTATCCCAATGTAGAGAACTTGATTGTAGTGCCTATAACGGACGTAATGCAGATTATTAGGAGTATCCGAGTTTGACTCATTTTACGGATGACCACTATTTATAAGGAAAACGGTTAAAAGAAAAGCATTTCTTGCAAATCTAAAGCATCAATATTGTGTATCCCAATATGTCGAACTTGATTTGAGTGCTCCTAACAAAAAGAATGGGGATATAATGAGTATCCAAGTTTGTCTCGTTTCATAAGAAAAACTTTAATTATAAGGCAAATGGTGGAAAGAAAGGCTTTTCTTGCAAATCCAAAGCACAATATTGTGCAACCCAATATCGAGAATTTGATTGCGATGCCCATAATGAAAAGAATGGAGATTATAATGAGCATCCAAGTTAGTCATTTCACGGATGAACACCAATTATAAGTAAAATGGTGGAAAGAAAAGTTTTTGTTGCTAATTGAAAGTGTTAGTATCGTGTATCCTAACATGAATATTAATTATAAGTAAAATGCTGGAAAAAAATGCTTTTCTTGCAAATCCAAAGCTTTAATAACAAGCATTCCAATGTGGAAGACATGATTGTAGTGCCCCTAATGAAAAGAATGGAAATTATGACGAGTATCCAAGTTTGACTCATTTAACAGATGAACATTAATTATAAGGAAAATGATGGAAAAAAAACTTTTCTTGCAAATTCAAAGCATCAATATCATGTATCTCAATGTGGAGATCATGATTGTAGTGCCCATAGTGAAAAGAATAGAGATTATAATGGGTATCTAGGTTTGCTTCATTTGATAGAAAAACATTATTATTGGGTAAATGGTAGAAAGAAACGTTTTTCTTGCAAATCCAAAGCATTAATTTCGTGTATCCCAATGCGGAGAATATTATTGTAGTGCCCATATAAAAAAATGTAGATTACTACGAGTATCAAAGTTTTACTCATTTCATAGATGAACATTAATTATAAAGTAAAATGGCAGAAAGAAAGGCTTTTCATGCAAATTCAAAGCATCAATATCATGTATCATAATGTAGAGAACTTAATTGTAGTGCTTGTAACGAAAGTAATGGAGATTATTAGGAGTATCAAAGTTTGACTCATTTTATGGATGACCATTATTTATAAGGAAAACGATGAAAAGAAAAGCTTTTCTTGCAAATCTAAAGAATCAATATTGTGTATCCCAATGTGTCGACCTTGATTGTAGTGCCCTTAATGAAAAGAATGGGGATATAATGAGTATCCAAGTTTGTCTCGTTTCACAGAAAAACTTTAATTATAAGGCAAATGGTGGAAATAAAGGCTTTTCTTGCAAATCCAAAGCATCAATATCATGTAACCCAATGTGGAGAACTTGATTGCAGTGCCCATAATGGAAAGAATGGAGATTATAATGAGTATCCAAGTTTGAATCATTTCATGGATGAAGATTAATTATAAGTAAAACGGTGGAAAGAAAAGCTTTGCTGGGAAATCGAAAGCATTAGTATAATGTATCCCAATGTGGAGAACAATATTGTAGTGCCCATAATGAAAAGAATCTAGATTATAATGAGTATCTAAGTTTATCTCATTTAACAGAAAAACATTAATTATAAGGCAAATGGTAAAAAAGAAAGCTTTTCTTGTAAATCCAAAGCATCAATATCATGTAACCCAATATGGAGAACTTGATTGTAGTGCCCATCTCAAAAGGAATGCAGATTATTATGTCAAGGAATGACTCATATCAGAGATGAACATTAATTATAAAGGAAAGTGGCAGAAAAAAAAGCTTTTCTTGCAAAACAAAAGCATCAGTATCATGTATCCCAATGTGGAGAACTCGATTGTAGTACTTACAATAAAAAGAATGGAGATTTTTATGAGTATGCAAGTTCGACTAATTTCACATATGAACATTAATTATAAGTAAAATGGTGGAAAGAAAAGCTTTTTTTGCTGATCCAAAGCATCAATATCGTGTATCCTAATGTGGAAACATGATTGTAGTTCCCATAACAAAAAGAATGGAGATTATAACGGGTATCCAAGTTTGACCTATTTCGTTAATGACTAGTAATTACAAGGTGAATGGTGGAAGGAAAGGCTTTTCCTGCAAATTCAAAGCATTAATATAATGTATCCCAATGTGGATAACATGATTATAGTGCCCATAATGAAAAGAATGGAGATTACTACAAGTATCCAAGTTTGACTCATTTCACAGATCAACATTAATTATAATGTAAATGGTGGAAAGAAATGCTTTTCTTGCAAATCCAAAGCTTCAATATCATGTATCCCAATATGGAGAACATGATTATAGTGCCCTTCATGAAAAAAAAATAGATTATTATGGGTATCAAAATTTGACTCATTTCAAAGATAAACACTAATTATAAAGGAAAATGGTGGAAAGAAAAGGCTTGCAACTCCAAAGCATCAATATCATGTATCCTAAAGTGGAGAACTTGATTGCAGTGCCTGGAATAAAAAAAATGAAGATTATTACGGGTGTCCAAGTTTGACTCGTTTAACAGATGAAAATTAATTATAAAGGAAAATGGTGGAAAGAAAGGCTTTTCTTGCAAATCTAAAGCATCAATGTCATGTATCTCAATATGGAGAACTTGATTGTAGTGCCATAATGAAAAGAATGGAGATTATAATGAGTATCCAAGTTTGACTCATTTCATAGATGAACATTAATTATAAAGGAAAATGGTGGAAAGAAAGGCTTTTCCTGTAAATCCAAAGCATCAATATCATGTATCCCAATGTGGAGAACATGATTGTATTGCCTTTAACAAAAAGAAAGCTTATTATTACGAGCATCAAAGTTTGACTCACTTCAAAGATGAACATTTATTATAAAGGAATATGGTGGATAGAAAAGGCTTGCAACTCTAAAGCACCAATATCATGTATCCTAAAGTGGAGAACTTGATTGTAATGCCCAAAATGAAAAAAATGAAGAATGCAACGAGTATCAAAGTTTGACTCATTTCACTGAAGAACTTTAAATATAAAGGAAAATGGTGGAAAGAAAGGCTTTTCCTGCAAATTCAAAGCATCAATATCACGTATCCCAATGTTGAGAGCTTCGTTGCAGTGCCCATAACAAAAAGAATAAAGATTATTAAGGGTATCCGAGTTTGACTTATTTCACGAATGAGCATTAATTATAAGTAAAATGGTGGCAAGACAAGCTTTCCTTGGAAATCCAAAGTGTTAGTATCGTGTATCCCAATATGAATGTTAACCTTGAATTTAGTTTTGATATAACCAACAAATTTAAGTTAAATTAATATTCGACCTTGTACTTATGTTTAAATTAAAAAAGATCCTTAAAAGTACTAAGGCAATCCATTGAGATGTGTTTGAGTCAACAAAAATGATTTTACAAAGGAATTTTGAAGATCAATATTGAGACCAAGAACATGTGTATCAATGCTATACATAAACCGTCAAATGTATCGATACAATGAACATGACTATCGATATATATTGCTGAGTATCGATACTGGGTCCCTGAGTATTGATACAGGGCTTGGCAATAGCATACGTTTGGCTAAAACCCTCATATGTATCGATTCAAAGGTATATGTATCGATACAACTTGCTTAGTATCGATACTAAAATTACAGTATCAATACAAGAAGTTATAACGGCTACTTTTTAAGTTATGTATCGATACCATTGGTACTGTATCAATACAGAAGCACAAGAACAATAGGAAATAACACTTGTAAAGGCTCCAATGGCTATATTTCTTCACTAAATGTTCCCAACAGCTAGAATCATGATCAAGGCTATAAATAAGCCACTCCAACACCTTCAACAAGAGAGGAACCAAGAGATTGTGCTTAGATTCAAATTCTTCATCTTTTATTAACTAGTTCATCTTTGTATAGGATTAATTCCTCCTATTTTTTGTATCTTTAGATACACTTTTTCCTTTAGCTAAAATTCTTGTAAACACCTAACCTTTAGAGGTTTTACTTGTTCACACCAATATCCTTGTAAAAAGGGAAGGTTACTACTTAGACATTGAAAAGTAGAGAGAGGGTTCTATCTTAGCCATAAAAGATAGAGGGTAAAGGTATCTATCTTAGCCTTAAAAGATAGAGAGTGCAGAAGTTATACCTTGTCCTTGAAAGGTAAACAATTCATGTTAGTAAATTATGGAAATCTGAGGTAAGTGAGGCTGAGGTAGAGGACGTAGGCAATTGAGGTCAAGCCTTTATAAATCATTGAGTTTGCTTCTTTTATCCTTTTTCCTTGATTGTTTATTTTCATTCACTAAATTGCATTCCAAAAGTTTATTGTTTGGATTTCTCAAGTTTGTCTATCAAAATTTTAATTTATCAAAATTTTAAGAAATCAATTTACCCCCTCTTGATTTCATTTACGACTAAAAAGTCTAACGATTGGTGTCAGAGCTTGTGTTTCATTATTATAGGCTTAAAATCCTTGAGCAATGATCCGCAAAAGACCAAGCAAATGGCTAGTGGTGATATCTTCGGTATGGGCTAAGAAAGACATTTAATTATGAGGCCTCCTCTCTTCAACGATGGAGATTATGCATATTGGAAGACAAGAATGGGGCTATTTGTCCATGCAAATGATTATCAAATTTGGAAAATAATCATGAAAGGCCCACTCATCCCAACAAAGAAGGTCGATGATCATGAAGTTCATAAGGAAGAATGGGAATGGGATGAGAAAGACACCAAGATGGGTCAAGTCAATGCCAAAGCCATGCATACACTTTTTTATGCATTAGACCTCAATGAGTACAATAGTGTGCCTTTGTGTCATAGTGCTAAAGAGATATGGGATAAGTTGGCCATCACACATGAAGGGACAAATCAAGTTAAAAAGTCTAAGATAAGCATGCTCACTTTTAATTATGAAATGTTCAAAATGAAATCGGAGAAGAGCATCAAGGAGATGTCCGATAGATTCATGGGAAAGGTGTATCCCAACAAGGAGATGGTCAAGAAAATGTTAAATAGCCTTCCTAAGACATGGAAAGCTAAAGTGACCATAATTAAGGAATCAAAAGACCTCAATCTCCTTGCCTTAGATGAGCTCATCGGATGACTCCTCACATACGAAATAAAGATAAATCATGGAAATGAGCAACCAAGAAAAGTTAGAGTTGCATTAAAGCTTCCATGAGTGAGGATGAGGAAGACGATGATAAAAATGATGAAGATATGGAGATGATTATTTTTTCCAAGAAATTCAAAAAGTTCATGAAGACGAATAAAGGCAAAATCATCCAAATCTAAAAAGGTTAACAAGGTGGCGTACTATAATTACAACAAACCAGGGCATGTCAAACTCGATTGCCCATTATTGAAAATGAAAAGAAAAAGGCATTTATAGCAACTTGGACCGATAGCGACTCTTCTGATATGATGACTCCAAAGTAGACCAAATTGGCAACCTTTGTTTCAAGGCTCTTGATGAGCCCAAGGTAACTCAAACTCTCCAAATTTAAATTCATATACATTTGATGAGTTACAAGATGCTTTTGATGATCATGCAGTAGAGTTTGAGGAAATGAACTCTAAACACGAGAAAATAATTTCAAAATTAAAAGCTAAAAATGATTTTTTGTTGAAATCAAAACTTGTTTTAGAGAATGAAAACAAAGATTTGAAAAATGATTTCAATGACTCCAAGCTAAGAATTATCATTTTAGAAAAAGCTAATTTTGATTTGAAAAGAAAGATTGAAAGCTTGGAACAAGAAAAGAAAATCATTTTTGACA